>CABFWB010001466.1:58195-69583 GCA_902151455.1 Timema bartmani
GGGGGGGGGCTTCGTTGTGAGGAGCGGATTTTATTCCTACTCTATTGAAAGACAGAAAGAGAGAATTGACTACCACATAAGAATGGTACTAGCTACAATTTGTATACTTGACCTTGAAATGTATTTTATGGTGTGTGTTTATTATCACTGGGTATCACTAAGAGATGAGCTGTGGCACTTACGTATCATCCATTATAATCTATAAGGGATGAAAGAGGTTAAATTTATAAAAAGTTTAGCCGCATTTGCGTGAATGGAGAGTGGGAAACAATTTAGGGAAAACAACCCTAAAAAAAACTTCCCCCAAGATTCAAACCCAAAAATCCTCTGTCACCAAAAAAACCCAGAATAAACAAGACTGACGTTTAATCTATTTGAACTACTTCGATGGTAAAATAGTCTAAGGCATCACTCTCGTAATAGATTTTGATTGATGATAACGGGGAGATCAAGTTTCGATTCTAAGTGGAGTATACTGAGGGTGGTTTACTATTCTAAATTATTTTATAATCTAACTTTACAAAAATGTTGGTACTTTTAATCTAAGATCATCCTACCTCATTCTTAAAATATTATCTTAGTACATCAACGTATAACACTGACGGGAAATAAAACGCGGTGATAAAATACTTTAAAAAAATTCTGCCCCCAAAGCTTCGGATATTAATATAGTCAAATAGGGTATATCCTTGATTGGATAGTAGTGTGGTGAAAAATTAATAAATCACAAACTAGAAGCTGGAATCGATTTACTGCTAAAAATATTGACAATTACGAGAAATCAACAACACAATTTCCTCCTAGTTTTTAACGTTTTTTTCGAAGACATTCTCGAGGTTTTGCAACAAACTGTTTCAAGACTCATTCAGTTTTGTTTTTTTACCCTTTTCTCCTTCCGTCTCATCTCTAACGGTTGATCGTTAAATGATGTTAAAAATAGTTAACAGCCGGTTATAAAAATGAAGCGTCCTTTCCTCTGTTGTGTCTCGATAATGGGTTGAATAAATGGGAGTTTCTGAAGAAGAAATGGGGCAGAGCCCATGGATGGTAAGAACAGCATATATTTATAAAACATAGGCAAGAATTTTCTATCGTTTTGGTAAAGGAGGATATTACTTAGTTATAAACAAGTATTACTAAGTATTAATCAGACATTGATTAAGTTCATATTGAGTTATTATTTTTAAATAAATGGATCAATTTATATGTATAGTTTTATTTTTTAAATTTATGATATTAGAATCTCACTCTATAAATATTAAGCCACGAATAAATGTCGATTCACATTTTTGCCGGAAAACCAGAGGAGAAACTTTATCACGTGACGCGCTCTAAACCAACTACAAGATTTTAGCCTGATAGGCGTTGTCCGTTCAACGAAGCTTGAAATAAAAATTAAGCTTTCCTTTTTCTGCGTGACATCAGCTAGGGAGACCCAATCAAATTTAAAAACCAACCCACTCAAAAAGGGCTGCGCTTAAACCAATCCATTCAACAAGTGCACTTAAACCAACCCACTCAGCAAGTGCGCTTGCACTTAAACCAACCCACCCAGCAAGTGCGCTTGCACTTAAACCAACTCACTCAGCAAGTGCGCTTGCACTTAAACCAACCCACTCAGCAAGTGCGCTTGGGCTTAAACCAAGCCATTCAATTAGTATACATGTTTCTACAAAGCAGGATACAAGCAGACAGCTGCACATACTGTTGAGAAACGTTTTAAAAATAGCTCGTGTAATGTAGAGCGCGCGTGTCGCTCTAGTTTTTTTTTGTCAGTTTGTTTCCCCACACAACACAATAATTATTAGAAAACGTCCATCTTGAAAATAATATAAGGGATTAATTTGTTAGTCCACTAGAAAATAATATGTGCGTGATTAGTTGTTTCTACATTGTGTTGCTCTGCTAACGTGCGGATAAAGTTTAGTCACGTGTGCTAAGCACCAAACTCTTCTAGTCTGGTTTGCCTCTGTCGGGGAGGTAGGGGTTTGATTTCCGGTTGGGTGTGTTGAAGGTATTATTTTTTTATTATTTATTTCGTCTTTACTTCCACGTGAGTGTGGATTTTTTCCGTCTAAACACAAACTTACTCATCTCCACCTTGCTAGTAAAGCAAACCATTTTCTAATAGACTGGACGGGTAGTAAGATGCGGTGAAAAAACTACATACACACAAATAAACTAGAGATAAGTTTAATCCTATATTTTTCGAATACAAATCTTAATTCTTTTTTTCGAATCTCAAATACTAACTCAGATCCNAAAGAACATAAGCATTTTGAGAGACTTACTTATTTACTGACGCTATGGTTTTAGAGAATTATTGCGTTAAAATTTAAGTAGTATCTCTGTACAACTAAAGCTCACAAAATTGTATTAATATACATGCCAATATCTCAGAAACTATTGGTTTTATAAAAATATATTTCAAACAAAAGTTTTTCTATTTTTAATATTACCCCTTTCACTCTCCCAACACGCAATTGTTGGTTCACTTCCTATAAATTCAACCTTCCCAGTTCCTAACACATTAACCTAATTAGTACTTAAGCGTACAACCCAATAGGGTAGTAAAGACGCGGTGCTAACAAATAAATAAATTAATTAATGAGGCCTGGATGCTGTGTTTGTTATAATTTAATACTTAGCACCACGTCTTACTAACCGTTTGGGTTATACGCTTAAGTACAAATTACACTAATGGATCAGGAATTGGGGAGGTTGAATTTAGAGGAAGTGAACCCGCATTTGCGCGGAAGAAGAGAGGAAAACCATTTAGGAAAAACCACCCCCAGCTCACCCGAACGAGATTCGAACCTCGATCTCCCCGTTCTTGTTGGTCTAGCTCAACACGACTGGCGCGTTAGCTAACTACGCCACTGAGGCGGGTGTCTTTGTTACAGATTTAAGTTAGTTTATAAGTCGTGAATCTGTCTGTTCAGAAAGTGCACGTTAAATAGCTCTAATAAATGAAAAATATATTTTATCTGTCAGATAAGGCCCTTCTTATTAATATCTGACCGTATCTGACCGTATAATACCGCAGTAAAGGGAGGTAGTATGCACTCAAGTTTAGTAACTCCCCACCCCCTAACTTGTCCAGAGAACCGAGTTCAGGGCACAAAGGAGGTATTGGCTCGGAGTGGACGAGGTACCGTTGGAAGTGGCCCCTCGGTGCGTCAGCTCAACCTTGCATGACATGGTCGACATTACTCTCTCCTAGCTAGGCGGTTCCGAGGCAACCCCCTTCAACCCGCTTGACTGTTTGTCGCTGTGTTTGGTTTTAAACAGCGCTGCAGGGCAAGGCGGGATTAGTACTACATCCACGACACAGGCGTAGACGAATACAAGAACATGGTCTATGGTCTCTCGCAATAAACTGGGCTCCTTGTTCTTCATTTTAATCCTGAAAGGATGAATTGGGGTGGGTCTATTTCCCCTAGACATTTTTACAATTTCCCTTAATATCCCGTCTCACCTCCAGATAACACCTAACTTAGGTAGGTAATACAGCTAGAACCAGACGTCTTAAGAGCCCGTCTCACCCCACAGATAACACCATAACTTAAGTAGGTAATACAGCTAGAACAAGATGACTTAAGAGCCTGTCTCACTCCACGTATAACAACCAACTTAGGTAGGTGATATAGCTCTAACCAGACGTCTTAAGAGCCCGCAAGAACACAGAATCATCCACCCAGACACAAGATTACGCTCGAAACCAGAAAAAACGTATCAAGGATCCCAGCTAATTATTCTTGAAATTGACAATTTAGGTCTTCACATAGTTAAAGGAAAGTATATTCATACTCATGTATAATTTTTGAGAAATGATGTTCTTAAAATTTAAAAAAACACTGGAATACTCCTTCAGCGTTTTGACATGTCCTGTTTTAAACTAATTAAAAAAAGTTTTTTTCAAAGGAAAGTGAGATATAAATTTCTAAAAATTTTTTTTATTTCCTCTGATAGCTTCTATATTTCACATGATTATTTAAAAAAAAAGAGATAATTTCATTTTCAATAAAAACGAAAGTGTTCGGAAGGGTTTTTATTAAAATTAAAAAAGGAAAAACCCATTCATTCTTGAAACTGTATGATAGATATCTATTTAGGAACGTACTTTGGTGGCCGCCTGGTCTAAGGTGCTATTCTCGTGCTAGACTATACTGCTGCTGACAGGGATATCGGGGTTCGAATCCTGGTCGGGTGTAATGAAGGGTTTTTTTCCGAAATGGTTTTACACACTCCCTCCACACCAATGAGCGTATATTTCATCTAATTTCGACCGTTATTATCCCTAACTAACTCATTAGCGTAATTAGTACATATGTGGTATGAACTAAGCAGGTAGTAAGACGTTATGTCAAAAAACAAAACAAATATTTAGGAGTACAGTCCCGTGCACTCTGGCTTACCCTTGGTAACAATCCCACAGCCACCACTGATTTAAAAAATATATTTTATAGATATACATCTGTGTTTATACCATCTATATAGATACATATAATAGTAATGATAGTGTATTGGAGGGTCTTTTTTTGTGTTTGGGATTATTTTCTCACATTTTATCTCGGATTGATGCATGGCTAGCACTTCACATTCATATCTGATGATTAATGGGACAGGCGTGTTTCGGTTTTTACAAAATCTACTGAATATTCTCGAGATAAAATCTAATTATGTGCACATCGCGAGCTATAATTTAGAAATAAATGGTGTCGAAACAACGTCCATAAGATAAAGTTTAATGGCACAGCCACTTAAGTTCAAGTTGGCAATTTAAGAGAATACGTCGATTCATATGAATAATAAAAACTTAATACTTACTTGGCTTTTTTTTTTACAGACATTCAAATTAATATGGTTCAATCCATAGAGGTGTCGGGTTCAATTCCCGGAGTTTCCAGATTTTTCTGTAAAGCATTGGATCCGAAACGGGGTCAGCTCAGCATCGTTAGGATACATGCGGAGATACTTGAGTAAATAAGTAGCACCTCCGGCTTAAAAACTGGGATTAACGGCTGGAGGGCTTGTTGGTCTGACAGTGTGAGACCCTCTATCCTCAAATGTTGGCAGTATCTTCTCCGACATGTGCTATTCGTTTGGTATAACTTGCTTGCAATCTGACAGCCATGGAGATTTTTTTTCTATCCATAGACATTTTTAATAAGAGGTATTTTAAACGGAAGTTAATATGTTGTTAAGAAATTTATTGGTTTAGATATAATTTTAAGGATGACAAAATGCACTTTGAAAACATATTTTACATAATAACTTTAAATTTAAAGGCATTTGATGCTATAAATTTTTATTTATTATTCAGTAATTCGCCTTCCAATAGCTAAACGGTTTTCACAAAAGTTTTATTAGGTTAAAATCTATTTTTTAATTAGTTATTCTGAAGTTTCTTTGGTTAAATAAGGTTTATTTTTTATTGTAACTAGAATTTTTAGCTTAGTAGGTATATTTTTACTTAGTTTGTTACTTTATTTTATCACCGCGTTTTACTACCCGTTCAGGTTATACTAATTACGATAGTAGTTTCAGAGATTAGGAAGGTTATATTCATAGGAAGTGTGCCCGCATTTGCATGGAGAGAGAGTGGAAAACAATTTTGGAAAAAACACCCTCAGTATACTATCGACCAAGACTCAAATCTCAATCTTCCCGCCAATGACAGTCTAGTATACTGTGAGAGTAGCGCCTTAGACTATGCAGCCACCGAACGTGGGTCATGTTGTTAATGTCACTGTCAAAGTGAAAATAAAGAGCTAAAATCTAAGACTCAACTCACAATTTAAACTTTTAATACTCCATATCGGTGTTCGCGTGGACTAATGTGTATCTCTCTTGTTGGATTGCTGATGAACGGGGATATCGGGGTTCGAATCCCGGTAGAGTGTACTATGGGTGGTTTTCCCTAAATGGTTAGCCCCTCTGATTCCATGCAAATTCGGGTACACTTCCTCTTAATTCAACCTTATTCCACTATCGTAACTAACGAATGCGTCTAACCCAAACGGGTAGAAAGAGGCTGTGTTAAAAGAAACTCTTAGTTAATTTGACGGAAATTTTTTAGTGGTTTGGAGGTAAAAAGGGGAGGGCGGAGGGTATTTCAAAAAATATATATTTCTAGGAAACACATTTCACATCCTAATGGTTTTTAAATATAGCAACGTCAGATAAATATGGTCTTTCAGAAATACTAAAAGCCATTTAGGTAGGAAAAAAAAAAACGTCCCAAGAGAGAAATTCACTTTTCAACAGTTGGCAGTTGAGAAAAAACTTTAAGAGTCAATTTTGGTCATGATTTTGAGCGGAGAGAGACGGGATTCGAAGATGTTACTTTGTTCTATTCTCAATCTCTGTTACTTTCTTGAAAAACACGAAGGAAAAAAAAAAAGAAGAAAAATTCGAATTTAAAAAAAATAGAATTTTTACAATCGTTGCATTCTCTAAGGATTAGGGGATAGTTTAAGATTAAATAAAGGTCAAAATGACATCCAAATTTATTTTTACAACCCACTGTACCATCTGAAATTTGTTTATTCTTATCGTTAGTTTACGTAGGAAGTTTAGATTAAGTGGATAGAAGACTCGGGGATATATATATATATATATATATATAGAGAGAGAGAAAGTCAATCTTTGATGCAAGTTTCCTTCCCACTTTCTCCTTTCTCTTTCTCGCTCATACACACACGCTAAACGCATGGTTGAAATCGGATACTATTTTTTTTTTCCTTCCCTCGCAAACAACAAACGACTAAAAATAAAAACCAAACAAAAACGAATCGATTCGTGCCACGTGCTGGGAAATCCTCCCCCTCCTCTAACCCTCACAAAACACACACACACACACACACAGAGGAAAATTCTTCTTCCGGCAACATTCCCCTCACAACCTTCCCACTCCCTCTTTCGTTCGTTTTGAATCAACTTTTCTTCCCTCCCTGTTTTAACCATGTCAGGTTGAGTAACATCGTACAGGCCACCCCATCCTTCTCTTCACCCATCATTCCCCCTTCCCTTCGTTATAACGACAAGCCTACCAATCGTACTCCCATCATGACCGACGTTTCCAAAACAAATAATTCCATCCCGTAAAAAAAAAGACGGAAGGGGTTGAATGAGCCCTGATGACTCTCAAACCGTGGGCCACAGTGCAATAAAGACTCGTTGGTACAGGAGATAGCTTGACTTAAGACCGTAAATATGGTCTACAGCAGGGGTCTGGTAGGAATAACCTTCTGGAACACACGAACCATAAGTGGCGTGAGGTGGAATGTTGCCAGGGTAAGCAGAGCTTGTTAAAAACTTATTGGAGTGTCGTGTCGTGGAGTGTTGCAATAATAAGCAGAGTTAGTTTAAACTGTGGTTGTGATATATTCTCATCATTCAGTATAACACTTATCAATCAGGTATTAACACTTTTAATCAGGTATTAACATTTACATGTGAGGTGCGTAGAGCAGAGCCTATTTATGATTGGTCGAATGGATACAGGATGAGGAAATACAGATCAGCTTAGACAAGCCCTGCTTATCCTGGCAACACTGCACGTTAAAAATGGTAAACAAATTTATTTTGATGTCAACGTTGAAATGATCACTAAATTGTTTTTAATGTTCTCTGCTCTGTTCTGTGTAGATCACATGTATTTTTGTATGGTTGTGTTAAAGTAGCTATAAACGTTGCTAAATATACATTCACGTATTCATATGTCAAGTCACGTGATCTGTGGCTGTCACTTTTGATGGATATTATCAATACCTATCAAATAATAATAATAAATAATAATATGTTAAAATGTTCATTTAATTTTTTCTCCATTAATTTGAGTTATTTAACATGCACTTTTTTAACCGACAGACTATATCAATTACACGACTTATAAACTATAGACTCAAATAAGCTGTTGACCAGTAAATTATGTTTTCAATGTTGGCTGCAAGATAATTTTTTTTTTTTATTCTGTAAAAGTTTCTTCTCACCAAACTAAAAAGTATTAGTGTTTCTATTTTAACTGAATTCACAAAATTGTCTTAACATGAACAAATAATAAATCACTCATCAATGATATATATGGGAATGATTTTTTTTATAACTAAGAATGCTTTGTAAATACTTCAGGGTACTTCGCAAAAAACAACAAAAAAAATTTTTTTTTCATGAGACCTATTTCTAAAACTTTCATCTTCGCTAGATAATGTTATTGTTTGTTGTAAAACTTTTCCTCCCCTAACTTATTTTCCTCCCCTAACTTCTTTTCTGTATATATTTGGGCTTTTATTGGGGTCAAAATGACTGTTATTTTAGGCTTGACTTGACTGATAAAACAAATAACTCTATTTTGAGGGAAAATGGTTCTATGTTCCATGTTAGAGAAAGTAGATGGCCACTTTGGGGGAGTTTAAAACGGTCGTACTTAAAACTATTAGAAATACACTCTATCGTAATAATTTAAAAAAAGACTACATCAATTGAGTGTTTTTTTTCACACTTGACTTTGGTCCAGATGTCTTTAGTTCGGCTCACACTCTGCTCTTCTGAGGATATTCAAAGGTTTTTACAACCTCTCTTCAAACTAAAGTTGGCACATTTGATTGAAACTCAAATGGTCTTTCAAATAATTATTTTTTACGTATCACAATATTGAAAACGCTTTCCGGAAAGGACGATATTTTTTTTTTGGGGAGGGAGAAGTAAGGTATAGATATGTTGTATAGCATGCAGCCGCAACAAAATTCAACTATTAATCGTTGTTTGGACTCAGCCTATGCCAAGAGAGTGGCGGCGTTGTGATTCGGAGATGATATAAATAAAAGTAGTTAATTCCTCACTTTTAAAAGAGTTGGCTAATATTTACACAATTATTATTTTAGGTCATATTGGTATCAAAGTAGATCTAGTATCTTTTCTAGTTATCAGAGAAGGTTCTTTCTATCAAAGTAGATCGAGTAACTGTTCTAGCTGTCAGATAAGGTTCTTCCTATGAAAGAAGATCTAGTAACTGTTCTTGTTGTCAGATTGTCAGATAAGGTTCTTCCTATGAAAGTAGATCTAGTAATTGTTCCAGCTGTCAGATAAGGTTCTTCCTATGAAAGTAGATCTAGTACCTGTTCTAGCTATCAGATAAGGTTCTTCCTATGAAAGTAGATCTAGTAACTGTTCTTGTTGTCAGATTGTCAGATAAGGTTCTTCCTATGAAAGTAGATCTAGTAACTGTTCTAGCTGTCAGATAAGGTTCTTCCTATGAAAGTAGATCTAGTAACTGTTCTAGCTGTCAGATAAGGTTCTTCCTATGAAAGTAGATCTAGTAACTTTAATAGCTGTCAGTTAGGATTCTTCCAATGGAAATTAGACTGTGGTTTCTAGCTGGCTCACGTGTTGATATAAACTTGTGCTTAAAAAGTGAGCTTTAATCTACGTGCTAAGTCTTATCTCCAGGGAGGGGAGGGGGGTGTTTAAGGGTGTGTGGTATGTTAGCGATTCAACCCAAACCAAATATTCTCGACATACATCGTTCTTTCCTTTAAAACTAAAATCTAACATGATATGAAACAGCTCAATCTTGTTAGTCCACTTTGTTCGTGCAAAGGACCAATGACCCGAGTTCTACCCAACGTCGTATCTACCATTTTGGATTGGAAACCCTCCCTTCCATCCTTCTCCACCCATCACCGTTGTCCCCAATTTTTTTTTTTCCACCCAAAATTCATGGAAAAAGGGGTTTGGGGGAAAGGGTGGGGCAACAAGGGTTGACTAAGGGTCATGGAATTATGTCATCCACGTGGATAGGCCTAAAAGAAAGAGCGTGCTGGAGTGGCCCAAATATTTGGGAGGTAATGTTTGGGAAAGGGGTATTAGGGGGATACTATAGCTATATGGGGGGGGAGTTAGGAAGAAGGATTGGCTTGGTGAAATATTATCTCAGTCGTAGGAAACAACAGGAAAGTGTTCTTCTCTTCAACTAAGTGGAGTTTATTTATGTGTAGGCCTACACTGAAAAGAATGAGAGAGAGAGAGAGAGCGAGAGAGAGAGAGAGAGAGAGAAAAAAATATAAAGTTTTAAATAGGATCTAAAAATAAACTTATTTATAAAGTTTGACCTTATTTTTTATTTGTCTCTCAATTTTTATTTTAAACATATTTCGATGAAAGATGGGCAAAGTCTTCAATTATATTATGGTTGATAACTTTTATTTAGGTGATGGTTGAGATGAATTAATTTTATTTAGACATTTTATTCAAAATGTTAAAAAAATTAAATAATTTGTAATGAAATTATTTTTATATAATAATTTCTCAAAAAAATATTTATTAGTTCTTTAAGATCTGTTAATCATTTGAGTTATATTTTTTACAAATTACATTTAATTTAATTGTACTGAAATATTTAAAATGCATTGATGAAAATTAAACAAGTGCCAGCACATTATATATTAATTAATTTTAAATATAATATAATTAAAATAATATGGAAATTAGTTTGGTAACATGTTTATTATATAATCATTTAATTTTGAAAATTAATCAATTATTTGAGTAAATATCCTTACAATAATATTGTACAGTTAATAAATAAGTCTAAATTTTTATAAAAGGAAGTAATTCTGTAAGTCTATTGCAACTATGAGTGGATATTGCTAATGTCTTATTGTATGATAACATATTTGACGTACGATGGACGATATAATATATATATATCTATAATTTCACCCAGAAAACTTTACTGCTCAGACTAAGCCAATGCCATTCACTAAAATCCTCTCAACACAATTTATTAACCTGAATTAAAATTTAAATCAACATATCTGGTTTCCAGATCACCGTTAAGATGGGGTGCTAGTGAGCGCCAGTTTAGTGTATTAATTTTGCAGTTTTTATAGCATAAACATTTTTTGGCCAAAATAAATCAAATATTTCTTCTATAGAATCATAGAGTTTAGCTTTCTGCACATGCTTATCTTAATAGTTCTTAAATATCTCTCATGAGCATAGCGGCATTTGGTGACAAACTTTTTAAATACAAATAAAAAGTTGTCACTAAATTCCAGGACACATCTGACAGATATTAAAGAACTGTTGAGATTAGCATGCGCGGAAAACTAAACTCTATGATTCTATAGAAGAAATATTTGATTTATTTTGGACAAATAAATATTTATGCTATAAAACTTCGAAAATACTGCCCTTAACTCACGCTCACTAGCACCCCATATTAAGTGTTTATTTTAGCACCGCGTCTTACTACCCATCTGGGCTATATGCTTAAGTACTAAACACGCTAATGTGCTAGAGGCGAGTAAGATGTTATTTAGAGGAAAGGTACCCGCATTTTCCTGGAGGTAGAGTAGAAAACCATCCATTGTAAACACACCC
>CABFWB010001466.1:69599-98347 GCA_902151455.1 Timema bartmani
ATATATATATATATATACATATATATGTCAATGTTCAACCGAGCTAGCTCAAACCAAGTTAAGATATTGATATTTATGTAAGTCGTGCTCCCGTGAATTCGAAACGGAAGAGGAGGAAATATATTTCCAAACATAAAAATAGAAACAAATGATGTGGAATAGTTTTATTTTTTACTATAAAAAAAACCGAGGCAACGTGTGGAGCGGGAGGGGGTACCATGATTTACATGAGGTGGTTGGAGATATCTGCCTTCCAGATGTATAAAGTAGCTCACAGGTTCTTAAACTGTGGCTCGAAAAACTTCTGAAGTTTATAAAAAAAAAAATTCTTGAGTGTCACAGAAAACATTGAAAAACGTGAGTAAATTTTATTGAAATTATAATTCACTGCAACCTTTAATTCTAAATTTGTTTAGTTAATTGCATAAATAGGCTAAATGACGTCCTGAATAATTACACAAATACAATTTTAATAACAAAGTTAAACTAATAGGTTGGTTATATGCTTGTATACAGTTTGTTGATTATAAAAATGTAATTAACAATATCAAACGCATTTCTGTGGCCGAATGGTCTAAAGCGTTAGTTTTGCAGTAATCTAGACTGACGATGACGTGGAGATCGAGGTTCGAATCTCAATCGAGTGTACTGTAGGTGGTTTTCCCTAAAAGTTTTTCTACTCTTCCTCCACGCAAATGCGGGTACACTTCCTATAAACTCAACATTCCTAATCTCTAACTCATTAGTGTAAATAGTAAATAAGCGTATAGCCCAAACAGGTAGAAATGTGCGATGCTAAATTGGTTTTGTGTGTTTTAGATTTAAGTTAGTTTGTAAGTCATGTGCTGCTATAATTTGTTGGTTCAGAAAGTGCACGTCAAGTATCACAACTTAACAATAAAGAAAGAGTTTTATGTATAAAAAAAAATTACATTTATTCTTTACGCCTATCTTCAAATAATAATCTGAACGGTTTTAAAATCCATAATTAATTTCGGATGCTAGCCCAACTCATTA
The DNA here is from genome assembly GCA_902151455.1 of Timema bartmani. Classification (NCBI taxonomy): domain Eukaryota; kingdom Metazoa; phylum Arthropoda; class Insecta; order Phasmatodea; family Timematidae; genus Timema; species Timema bartmani. The sequence continues at coordinate 70,617 of CABFWB010001466.1, forward strand.
AGGTTTTATTCCTGTTAACTGCCTCTCTATACACGGTTGAAACCTCTCTTATTCTCTCTTCTCCTCTCTTCTTCCTTCCCTTCCCCTCACCACCCCACACATCTCACCGAGCTCTAATGCTCTAAGCACCCGACATAAATAATGCATGCGAACACAGGCACATAAAGGACTTTACATGCCTCTAGTTTTAGTCTTTGTGCTGCGGTCATTTTGTACAAAGACCGGCGGTCGGGGGTAGGGGGGATTTCTATTACTACTCTTTCAGCTTCTATTCCGCTAATTATTTTCTTGTTAATTTTCAAATCGGTTCTTTGAAAGGGAGTTTTTTTTAATGACTGTGTGTGTGAAAGGGTGTTTGTGTGGACTTTTTTAATGTTTTTTTTTTTCATACCCTTGGACTGCTTTATATTTTACAATTTTAAATATGAATTGGTAAACATATTAAGAAAGATCAATATTTTTACTAAAAAAATTTCACCCTTATATAAACACATTTTTTACACGGCATCTCATTATATATTCGGGTTTGAAGCATATGCACTAATTACGCTAAAATTTTAGACATAAGAAAGGCTGAATTTGGAGGAAGGGCGCCCTCATTTTCGTGGAGAGAGATTGGAAAACTATTTAGACCAAACCATTCTCAGTACACCCGAACTGGTTTTCGAATCGCCCTCTCCATATCCCCTTTGTCGGCAATCAAGTATATTGCGAGAGTGACGCCTTAGACCATTCGACCACCAAAGATGGTATCCCTTATGTAATTAGAAGATTAATCAAATTACTATTAATATTCGGCTTTCTCTAGACGTTGGTGACGGTAAGGTAATTCAGATTAATCACAGCGGTTTATAAGAGACTTTGACACGAATCCTGGTAATTTATTTACATTCATTTCCGTACGAGATACAAACCTAATTTGATAGAAGAATCAGACACAACAACCAGCACCCAGGACGTTAATTCATCTCTTAGATAGGTGGAACCTCAATTGAACTATTTATAAATATTTTGGCTGAGCCGATAATCGAACCTAAGACCACAACTAGATAGGTATACGTGCGATTAACTGAGATATTGTCTAGCACTAATATGACGTCACCCACTTCGGTGGCCACATGGTATAGGGCGTAACTATCATGTTAGATTAGATTGCCGATAACGGGGAGATCGATGTTCGAATCTTGGTTGGGTGTACTCAGGCGGGTTTTCCCAAAATGGTTTTCCGCTCTCCCTCCACGCAAATTTAGGTACAATTCCTCTGAATATAACTTTCCTAATCCTTCAAACCATTAGCGTAATTACTTCATAAACGTATAACCTGAACGATTAGTAAATCGTGATGCTAAAAAAAAGATGTTTTCACACTCTCCCCCCACGCAAATGCGTCTACGTTTCCCTTAAAAAATTTCACTCCTCATTCCTACCCCATTATTGTAAATAATGTATGTCTATTGTCTAAATGGATGCTAAAAATTGATTTAAAAAACAATATCTAAGACTTTACCAATACATTTCCCTCCTCTTTGATCTAATGATCTGAATTTTTTTTAAACGGAAAATTTATTGGAAGGCTTACTGGAGAGTTGTAAATATTTATCTATCCAAGCGTTCTATTCAAACGCGCTAGCCAAACCATTCAACCAAAGTAACACAAGCGAAAAGACAAACACAAAGTTATAAATTGACCGAAGTAGAGATTAAGTAAATATACATAAGATTAATAGACACAAGAAAGTATTTATAAGTACAATGATAAAAACACAGCGGTAGGAAAATATACAGGAGGCTACAAAGAAATCAGGTTGAAGACTGCTTAAATAATTAATAGAAAAGATAATAATCGATTGAAATAAATATACTGTTGATATAAATAAACAGACGGAAGAAAGATAAAACACGAAATTAATGGTAGTAATACAAAAAACACTGCTATGAATCACCCTGAAGTATTCTGCGAGAAAGAATATTAAAATAACGTACAGGAAAATACAAATATTCAGGTACTACATTTTATCTTAGCACCACTTCTTACTAACTGTTCGGGTTATATTTAGAGGAAGTGTACCAACATTTGCATGGAGGGAGAGTGGAGAAACATTTAGTTAAAAAACCTCCCTCATTACACCCGACCAAGATTCGAAAATCAATCTCCCCGTAATCGGCAGTCTAGTCTAACATAATATTATTATTATTAGCACCGCGTCTTACTACCCGTTCGGGTTATACGCACTTACGCTAATGTGTAATGGTATGGCGATTGTGAGATGAAATGGAGGACCTACAGTTTAACGTNAGATTAAATGGAGGACCTACAGTTTAACGTGGGATCCGAACCACGGTGGAGGCCTGGTATTCCTCACATTCACAAGTTGTAATTGATACACATCTTGTCAGAGGTGAAGGAAGGGTTTATCAATCAGATGAATCCGTGCTGGGACTGAGGATTGAACCCCGGAACCCCAGCACAGAAGTCTGACACCTTACCCCTAGACCACCAGGTCACCTTCTAACATAATAGAGCTAGACCATGTGTCCACCGAAGCAGGTAGGAACTAATTGATTTAAATAAGGAAGAATAAGATAAAGTCATCCAAAAGACGAACAGTAAGAGAAGAAGAACAGGAACTGAAAGCTGTAGAAGATTTGAAGGATAATTACACGCGTGTAGATATGACACGTGGCTGGTGGTAGATGGGAAGACTAGATGGGTTGAGGGTGGGGCAGACAGTCGTTACATAGCAACATAAACCGGGAATCGATCGAGGTAACCCTAGGTTACAGTGACTTCATGGCACGTCTGAACAGGGATGAACCACCATTAAAAGGGGGTTGGTCGGACGCTTCATCAGGGAGAGGGGTGGTAAAGGTGGACTGTAAAATGTTCACGTATGAGGGGGGGGTGGTTCAGTTATTTCTGTGCGTTTAAACACTACACACTGAAAACCTGCGGTTTTATCACTGTTCGGCCAATCAAAGTCGGACAATAAATATGATTCTAGGCGGTAGTTGAACTCAGACTGAACATACCAGTCCTTAGGCCCCTTTTTGTTGGGCCGATTGTCTTCTTTTAGTCGTTTTAACCTGAGCAACGCTACTTGACGGCTCTAGCTCAGGAGTGACCAGACTTTATATCTAGGGATCTACTCCAGAGAAGACAAATCCTTTGCGACCTACTACGGAACCAGACATAAGTTTATATTGTTTTCTTGGTTTGCAAAAAATTAATAACCCATTTTTTGTTTTAACAGTAAAATTATATTGGATCTAAGAACTTATATCCCTTTCACACAATGAAACTGAGTTTTTAATCAAATTTCATAATATATATAATTTCCATGAAAAAAGTAGTTTCTCTTTAAACACTTGACTTTTAAGTTGATACATGACACCGCATAATCTTAGGATAGTTTTATGAGAGTTCATAATTAATCTGTCATAAACGATGGTAGGAGTGTAAATGATCAGCAGTAAGACAACTTCGATGTTTAGATTTTCTAATGTTGATTTAAGAAAAATAAGAAAACCCTTTCTTTTATTTTTTTTTCTCTCAATATATTTTAATCGATCGACCAGGCGATCGACCAAACTATCGGCCGGGGTCGACCGGTAGATCGCGATCAACTGTTTGGCGACCTCTTCTCTAGCTCTTTTATTCTATGCAGGGGTAGATTATTAGATTGTAACGTTACTCAAGAAATTGTTAAAAAAAACTTTAGTACAATCAACAAATATTTACATTGCAACAAAAATATATTTAAATGATCACTAATGAATAAGGCTTGGAGAAAAATTTGATCGTTGTAGTGATGGCTTCAGATTATCGCGATAAATTGTATTAAAAACATTTTTGAGTGGGGGAAGGGGGATGTGTTATAGTCAAAGGCTGTCAACTTTTCATGGATATTTAGCTTTTGTTGTTTAATTCTAAGCGAAAAGTATTTCCTTTCTTCACACAACGATGATAACTCTCAGCACAGAAGTCCGACACCTTACCCCTAGACCACCAGGTCACCAATTAATAATATTGTCGTGGAACGTGTGAAGAAGAAGGTAAAAAGTTACAACTTCCCCTCCAGTTTTATTTTCCAATCCAAGAGAATGCTGAACTACTGTTTGATCATGTTATATCCCCCCCCACTCTCTCTCTCTCTCTCTCTCTCTCCATTGCTTCCTTCATCCGATCCAAACAACGCTGTAGTAACCAAACAATGGAAAAAGGGGGGCGGGTAGTTTTCTACTCCCTTGTTTCTATTGTCCCTTTGTAAAACAGTTTTTGGCTGATTCGGGAGCGCGGGAAAACTACACGAACCTAATGGGAGCGGTCGAGGGGTTTTGGGAGGGTTTTAGTGGTAATAAGGGGTAGGGGGAGGATGGTTCGTTCTGGTCGATCTGGAACTAGGAAGGTTAAGTTTTGCTATTCTCCTTCGTAGTTTTGTTTGGTTAGAAGCAATCAACTGGCCTCAGCTGAATGTGGATTAGCACCCCGTTCATACCCCTCACATCCCCGCACCCCCCTAGATCTTCTTAAGAGAGCACGTTTACATATCATGGATCCGAGACTGTGTCGGACCTCATTGGAAGCTGTACTATATAGTGGGCTGTACTGCCAGCTGCATGGAAATGTGACTCACAAGATAAACTTTATTTTCCCCTATTTATCTTGATCTGACAATATCTATCTTTCTCTACCCTCAACCATCTTGATCTGACAGTAACCATCTTTCTCTACCCTCAACCATCTTTATCTGGCAGTGACCAATCTTTCTCTACCCTCAACCATCTTTATCTGGCAGTAACCACCTTTCTCTACCTTTAACCATCTTTATCTGGCAGTAATCATCTTTATTTGCCTTTACCCATCTTTATCTGACAGTAACCATCTTTCTCTACCCTCATCCATCTTTATCTGGCAGTAACCATCTTTCTCTACCCTCATCCATCTTTATCTGGCAGTGACCATATTTCTCTGTCTTTCACCATATTGTTTATGCATTAGGGTAGATTCCCACAAACTGTTTCCCCACTCTCACTACCTACCACGAAAATTTGGGTATTTTTCTCTAAATTCTATATTTTTCATCAATATATCATTGGTGTAATCAAAATGAGCAGGGTATAGTCTGGATGGGTTTTAAGATACAGTTAAGACCAAATTAAAAATTGAAATGTACATTTTCCACAAAAGGATGTGTGCCAAAATAATAACCTTCAATAAATAATGTTTGCCTTAGCTCACATTCGTATAACAATGATAAAAGTTTAATTTCTAGAGTTAAAAGTTTTTTTTATAACAACTTAAATGTACTCCGTATTCAGATTGAATTATAAATGACAGAAAAAAAAAATGACAGCATAAAAACAGAATATAAAAGCTGTCAAAAGTATTATACGTAGATTTGTTTCAAAAGAGAATTTTTGTACAAAAATAAATTTAAAAATATCACGTGTTATTAATGATATAAAAGTTTTCATTCTGAGTTTTCACGCTGGCGTTGGGTGGGCCGCCATCGTTATTCATTCTCAATATTTTCATGGCAGACAGCAACTAAAGAAGACGGGTGGGAGGGAGAGAGGGAGGTGGAATGGCAGGGAAATTTATTTTCCCGACCCGACGGGTTGAGTGGCAACCCTGTCCTTTTGTCTCTTCAACTGTTATGTGTTCTGGAAAATATATATGCATAAAAAATCTTTTCACCACCAACATTCCACCTTTAAAATCTCTCATGCTCTGTTCTACCGTGATCCAAGAGGATATGGCATTGGGGAGGAGATTAGCATGTAAATTGTGAAGCAGGTTACCGCCGATCTTTGTTAGTGACTCTGAGGGCTTTAATCACTGTTGTACTTATATTACAGAGATAACATATATTCACCTTGGATAGTTGAAGTAGCTATTTAACTTAATGATACCCGCTTTGGTGGCCGAGTGGTCTATCGTGATACTCTCGGAGTAGAATATAATGCCGATGATGGGGGGGACCAAGGTTCGAATCTCGGTTCGGTATACTTAGGGTGGTTTTTACAAAATGGTTTTCCACCATCTCTCCAAGCAAATGTGGGTACACTTCCAATAAACATATTCTCTTTCATCCTTAATACCATCAGCGTAATTAGTAGAGTACAGAAGTGTACAGCCTAAACGGGTAGTAAGAAGCGACGCTAAAAAACTTAATAGTGTTTCTAAATTACCTGGATAACTTTGGTTATCCATTTGGATTATCAACTTAGGGGTAACTTTAGATCGTGGAGCTAATTTTTCCGGTAGATAAACTCATACCCATGAATTTGGTTGATAAGATCCAATTAATACAAAGGAAGAGTCTTAAATGACAGCTAAAATAATCACTGAGTCTAATTTCATGGATTCATGCACTTTCTATTTATTTAATGTATTTCACTTGCACTTTCCGGATCAACTGATTATATCAGCACACGACTTACATACTAGCTAAAATCTAGAACAGGCACATCATCCTCGTGAAAGAAGAAACCCATATTTCACCAATGATGATTTTTTTTCCGAGCCGGGAATTGAACCCCGGGAACTTTAGCTTATTAGGAAAACACGCTATTCATACGTCAAGTTATGTGATCTTCAGCGGTCTCTTTTGAGAGATATCTTAAGTACGTATGAGATAAAACCATTTTTGTTATCACCGTGTCTTAAAACCCGTTTGGGTTTTACGCATATTTGTTGATTACGATAATGAGTTATGGATGAGTAAGATTGAATTTAGAGGAAGTTTATTCTCATTTGCGTGGAGAAAGAGTGGGAAACCATTTGGAAGAACCCACATTCAATACACTCGATTGAGATCGAATTCCGATCTTCCTGTCATCGGCAGTCTAGTCTATTTTGAGATTGATGTTTTAAACCACTCGACAACCGAAGTGAGTCAAAATTATATATGTATTTTATAAAAAGGACCTTATATGGATATTAGACCTGAATATAAAAAGAAAATGCCATGGAAATACAATTATTTCTTTCTCAAATCCAAACGAATGTAACATCTTTAAATTTATTTCTTTGGTTTCTTTGCACCATGGAAAATTAAAATGATTTCTTATTCAATCTTTATCTTTAAGTATCTTATTATCATCAAAAATATAATTTTGTTCATTGAAGGAGTGCGGTTTGAATGGGAATCCAATAGGTAGTTGTGAAAGAAGTGTCTTACGTTGGTTTGGGCATGTTGAGAAGATGAGTGTGTATCGAGTGACGAAACAAATATATGAAGGTAGAGTGTGTGGGTCACAAGGAAGGAGTAGGTCATATGAGACGTAGCTAAATGTTGTAGATGAATGTGTGTAAAAGAGAAACATTAAGAGTTTTAAGAATAAAAGAGCATGTTTGACTCGGTGTATGGATATTATTGAAGCGAAGGGAGTATGTAAGGATAGGGAAGTGTGGAGAAAGTTAGTGAGGATGGATTAAGTATGGAGCTGTTTATTGAGATACATGCACAGTTTCTTGCCTACCTCGTAAGGGAACGGCGTGTGTATGTATGTATGTATGTATGTATGTTATGTATGTTATGTATGTTATGTATGCTATGTATGCTATGTATGTTATATATGTTATGTATGTTATGTATGTTATGTATGTTATGTATGTTATGTATGTTATGTATGTTATGTATGCTATGTATGCTATGTATGCTATGTATGTATTTTCAATGCAGAACATTGCTCATTTACCCTCCAGTACTCTAACCGGTGTTTAATTCACTCAACAGAGAGTTTTGATGGTTTTACTGTCCGTTTTCAATCCTCCTTGTATTTGCAACGAATGGTTGTGTGAGAAATGATGCACATTTTGAGACGTCATCTGTGAGAAAAGGGCAACACACAAGAGACAAACAGACAGACAATGGCATTCTTTCCAACATAGAGACAAAGAAATACAGGATAAAACCAACTAAGCTCACACCCGCTTTAGTAGTCACATGATCTGACGCGCTACTCTCGCAGTAGATTAGACTCTCGATGATGGGGAGTTCAAGGTTCGGATCTCGGTTGAATTTATTAAGGGTAGTTTATCCAAAAGAGTTTTTCATTCTCATTCCAAGAAAATGTGGGTACACTCCCTTTAAATTAAAACTTCCTATATTATAGTAGAGAGAAACAAGTAGAAAAACAACTTTTTTTCATTTCGAACAATCATAACATTTCTTTATTATTAGTGTTATTTTATAGGTTTTGATGAAATCTATCAAAAGTGACAGCTGTAGTTCACATGACGTATGAATGCGGGAAAGTAGAGACAGTAACCTCTCTAGCAATCATATGATATTCTTCCTATGAAAACTAAATTGTAGAAACCAGCTAAACAGTTTGTATGTTAAAGTTCTCTATCCTTGACTCTCCTCATGTCCCGTTTCATTTTTTACCAACATAATTTATAGAACGCCGCATCTTATTTAGCATGAGTGAAGCAGCTTCTTATCACTATAATTCTGGCTTCAGCGCATATTAAAGATGTTGAGACACTCAATAGGACGCTCTAAAGGGAAATGTAATAAAACAACATTCGACTTAGACTGCGAATTTTACCAAACAAACAAAAATGAAATGAACATTTTTAAACATCCTTTATTTCCTCTTCTATTTATGACCCAACGTCAACTGACTTTTTTTTAAAAAAACACCCTTAGTCTTTTAAAATCAATTAAAAACGCCCCATATTAGTGGGTGAAATAAATTTAAAATGCATTTTTGATGATTCTTTTTAAGCATCGCGTCTTACCACCCATTCGAGCTATTCGATAATGGCTTAGGGTTGAAGAAGGTTTAAATTAGATGAGGTGTACCCGCATTTGTATAGGGAGAGAGAGAGAAAGAGAGTGGAAAACCATTTAGGAAAAACAACCCTTAGTAGACACGATTGAGATTTAAATCCCGGTCTCCTCGTCATCATCAGCATATTCTATTGGTATAGTGACACCTTAGACTATGAGGTCATTGAAATGGGTATTTCAATAATTGGATGGTAAATTATATTAGGGTTGGTACTAATGGCTTAATAAAAAAAACGGTTTTGCACAGGTCTTTCAAATTATTATATTCCCTTAAATCTTTAATAAACGCTGTACATATTTTCACCTAATTGTTAGGTTGGTACCAGTTGCCAGACTGCCATTGTTTTACCAAATCGTGCGCTGCCAACAGATTTATCACGGGTCCTGTAGAGATTTTTTGTTTTTAGTGTTTCCACCGTTTTGTAGTTGCGTCGGGTTGGCAGCAGTGGCCGCGGCAGCGTTTGTTTGCCGACAGACGCGAATGTGAGAGACATGAGGCCCGCATTAACACATGGTTTGATGAACATAGGTCCGACGAACAACCCCTCCCCACCCCCACCCACCCCCACACACGAGGAGATGATATACACAAAAATAAATAATTGTATGCACACATGAGCACCACACACAAAATATACCAACGCAGTTTACTTTTCAATTAAATTGAAATGTATTTAATCCAAGTTTTAATATTATTTTAGTTTTGTATATTTTAAATTTCATATTTATTTAATGTTTTAATTTTTTTAAAATTTAAAGTGTACTTTTATTCTCAAAAACAGGGTTGTATGGACACATTATTCTAAACTAATTTAACCTAAAACATCCATATTTAATATTAAACATCCATTTCTAATACAAGATGATATAACATCACAGTAACCAATTTTTTTAAACCATTGAATTCTATTACTATTTCGGGTTGCACGTACATGTATTAATTACAACCCGCCTCGGTGGCGTAGTTGGCTAACGCGCTAGTCGTGTTGAGCTCTATCGCCGAGGACGGGGAGATAGAGGTTCGAATCTCGGTCGGGTGAACTGGGGGTGCTTTTTCCTAAATAGTTTTCCACTCTACCTCCACGCAAATGCGGGTTCACTTCCTCTAAATTCAACCCTCCCGATTCCTAATCCATTAGTGTAATTAGTACTTAAGCGTATAAGCTGAACGGGTAGTAAGACGTGGTGCTAAATATTAATATTATTATTAATTATAGTTACGTGTTAAGCATAAAGAAAGTTAAAATTGAAGAAAATGTACCAACATTTGTCGGGAGGGATAGTTTAAACCTTTTGAAAAAATCCACCTCACTACACCCGACTGGTATCCGAAGCCCTATCTCCTCCTTTTTCGTCATTTCAGACTATTGAGAGAATAACGCTTTGTGCATCCATCAAAGCGGGTTTTAACAGAATTGACGTACATAATTACTTAACCTAGAATAGCAACACTTAGTATTATAAGGTCATCCCTATTGTCCGTGGGTGTAACACCAATTTAACAGAATTTAAAAATTCACAAGGCTATTACAAACTTATTCAACCTAATAAGGAACACTTATTACCCAATATGGAAATAACTATGTTAAAGTATAAAAAGATACTATTGTTTTATTATAAATTAGTTCAGATAAATAAAATACTTATATTGATAAGCTGTTATTTATAGCTATGCTATATATATATATATATAAAGTAGTTTGTACAATGTATCTTCACAATAGCACTTCATTAACGTGCTATTATATTCTTAATAATCAATAAAGATTATTTATTTTATTGTAACATAAAATACCCAACTGATTAAACGAGTTGAAATGAGATATATAAGAAATGTATGTGGAAAAACTCGTATAGATAGAGTATGTAACAAATGGGTGCTGAAGGAATGAGGGTTTGAAAAATAAATAAAATAGGTCAATATGAAGGAAGCGTCTTACGTTGGTTTGGGTATGTTGAGTGTGGATAGAAGTATGAAGCAAATAATATATGAAGGTAGAGTGTGTGGATAAAAATGAAGGGGTAGGCCATGTAAGACGTAGCTAAATGTTGTAGAAAAATGTGTGTAAAAGAGAAACATTAAGAGTTTAAAGAATAAAAGAGCATGTTTAACTCGCTGTATGTATGTTGTTGAAGAGAAGGGTGTATGTAAGGATAGGGTAAGTATGGATAAAGTTAGTGAGGATGGATTAAGTATGGAGTTGTGTTTTTTTTGTGCTATATGGACAGTCTATCCTCTACCCCGTAAGGAAATAGTGTTTTTAGGTATGTATGTATTAAGCCATTTCAAAAAAATTATACAATTGTGATTCTTCAAATTACGTAATTAAAAAAATATATTATTTGAAAACTACGTAGTTTAACAATGGCAGCAGAAATATTGGACAATTATTTGTTAACCAAAACATATACTGGAAGGTTGGGTTACATGGACCAATACAAGTTTTTATAAACAGACTTAATGATCTTGATAATATCGACGGAGAAAGGTCAATTTTAATACAGTAAATAGAGTAAACTCCCACTATATATATTAGTGGGAATTTTTTTCTTCATGACAATACTAAGTTATAATTAATAATTTTTTACTTTCTTGAGACCCCTCGGATCGTTGAAAAAAATCGAATTCGATATTATGATGAATGTCGATGTTTCAGGACCTCCTGAACACGAAAAGTCGGGTTTCGAAATTCCGTCTTTTTGTCTGTCTGTATTTCAGCTTAGAGCTGAAACGATTTTACTGATCGGACTAAAATTTGGTATCTAAGGTTTTCATAAGTATTTCGCCATAAACCTATTTGTATTAGATACAAAACCCTAAAATTAAGAGTTGTTTAGCTAAGGGCAAAAAGCTAATTTATTCTAACCTACACTAACAATTTTGATAACAATTCGTGTATGGCCTTAAAAGTATAAACTTAAAATGGTGTTTCTCAATTTTGCAGTTAAATTACTTAAAGCGTGGACTACTTTACATGAAGGGGGCATCTAAAATTTTGATAATATCTCTACAGATATTTGATTTAAAGAAATATTTTCTATCATTAAAAAGTTCTATAACTATTAAAAATAAATAAAACATATAGCCGAAATATATTTTTATAAAGCCAACATTTTCCGAGCTTTAAGAATTTAAAGCTATTATTTAAATCAATGTTCTAGAAATCTGGAGGCGAGCTCTAAGCTATTTGGTAGACAGTGATATTCCTTTTATCTCAATATATTTCTGTAACAGTGTATATTATTATTTCATTCATTATCTTAGGAATGTGATGTTCTTTTTCATATTTTTTTATGCAACAGTGGATATGATTTCGTTTATAATATTTGGAATGTGATGTTATTTTTTCTCATTAAGTTTCTTCAACAGTTTATATTATTTTGTTACACCTATCTTACGAGTTTTAAGTAAATATCTCCATTTTTTGGGGAAGTAGCAAGAAATTCTGTGCTGTTTATCCACCGGCTCATATATTTTATACTGATATAAAAATTATATCTTCTATAGTTTTATAAAAGTTAATTAGTAGATATTTGAAAGGTCAAATCATCATGAGATACAAACGAAGCAATCACTGTGTTTCAAAATTATAAAACGAAAGTTTCTATAGATTTAATATTGTATTTTATTGATTCACGAAAAGTTTGTTTTCATTAGTTTGAAATAAACGACCTGAAAGTACAGCTCTCTATAAATGTCTATTTAATTTAATTTCTCAATAAAAACTGTTATTTTTTATCGCACTCTCTTTATTCAACTCTCTCGTTCACTATCGGCGGAGGGAATATAAAGACATTTATGTCACCATTTACTGCAGCCGGGGAAATTGCGTTGTAAAAGAGAACAGCAGTAACTATTTCATTTTCTCTGGTATGTTGAAGTTTTTCAAGTGGTGCGACAAAACGTGATATTCTTATGGAAATAAACAGCACCACAGGAGCATCAAGGAATTCTTTGTCCGATCCTCGAGTAGAGACATTTTGTTTACAGCTATGAGGTATCAACTTCGGTGGTCACATGGTCTAAATCACTACTCTCACAATAGACTAGACTGCCGATTACGAGGAGATCAAGGTTCGAATATCTGTCAGGTGTACTGGCGGTGGTTTTTAACAAAATGGTTTTTCCATTCTTCATACACGCAAATACTGGTACATTTCTTATGAATACAGCCTTTCTAATCTCTAAAAACCATTAGCTTAATTAGTACATAAACGTATAATTATAATGGGTAGTAAGATAGTGCAAACAAAACCCATAAAACAGTGAATTTTGGAGCACATAAAATCACAATATACTTCAAAAGCTCAAGGGGGAAACAGTTCACGATTAAAATACTTTATCTATATGAGAAATTAAAATTATTCATTTGCATGTATTAGTTCCAATGAAATTTGTTACAAATAATATTTTTATGTTCTTTGAAATAAGGGACATACTTAAAACCAATAGAGACACAAATTAATCTTCTAAATTTACAATCCTATCCCTGCTTTGCAGGGAACAATATTTTTTTAAATTGAATAATCAGAATAGTTACTTTTCTTAAACAGGAAACAGTTTGTTTTTTAATTAATACATTTTTATAATATGCTTTGATTTTTTCTTTTTTAACAGAAAGTACTAATATCCATTTGGACTATTCCCATTTTAAGCAAATGGGGTAAGATGAATCAGGTAAATCTAAAGGGAAGGTAACCATATTAAGCGTGGAGGAATATTTAGAGGACATTTAGGGGGTGGAAACCCACATCCAATACACCTCTGGCTGGGATTTGAACACGTATATCCATTTGACCTGCAGAACATACTGCCTGACACTTGGTCCGCACGCCCACCAATGCGTGTTACAAGTTATAGATGGTTTAGTTTAAAAGTTAGAGATGAGGAAGGTAATTTTATAATAAAGAAAACCGAGTATGTGAGGAGAATGCCTCAACTATAGAGATAATTTTAGTTTTCAACCGCCCCTTTCCAAGTACTCCCTGATCTAGATTCAAACTCCGACCTCTTCTTCACCATAAGCCATTTACAGATATAGTTGGAGGCGTGGCAAGAAGGGCTATGATTGTATTCGAGACATTTATGGTTGTTATCAAATTACTTTGACACGACTTGTTGGTCGAACGATCAAAGGAAATATACTGGACTTCCAATGACGGTAAGATCAGGGCTCAAATCCAGGTAAGGTGTACTGAGGACAGTCGTACTAAATTTCTTTCTACTCTTACTCTATTCAAATGTGGGTACACTTCCTATAATTCAAACTTACTAATCTATAACACATTAACTTAATTAGTACATATGCGTATAACCCGGATGGTTAGTAAGACGATCTGACGAAAAAAAAGATTGCTCTATCTTGTCATCCGATGGTCGTGGGCCCCACGTTGCCCATTGGGGGGAGGGGGGGGCATTATCTTCTCCCAAACATTGCGGTGAAATGAGCGAGAGAAGATTTAGCACTCTCAACTCAAAGTACCTCATCCCTTTCTTCGCTTCGATATGTTCTGCCACAAACTGTCTTTACCCTTCCCCCCGATACAACACGGCCACCGAGCCGATTTCAAGGTCCGAAACACACAGCCAAACTCAAACTCAAACTCAACAACTTTCCTTGAGGACCCCCACCCCTTCTACTCACCCCTTCCATCCCCTACCTAAGCCCAAAATCAATATTAACCTCCGCTCGAAGTGAGCTCAGGCCGGAATCACAGAAGTACGAATTTACGTGGAAATGAAGGAGAAATGAGATGTATTTAAGGTAATTTTAACTTTTTTTATTTTACTACTTCGTGTAAACATTTCTAACTCTAGATTATCATGGATCTTGATGGTTTATGTGACTCCAAACTCAAAAATAAATGGTACGCTGCACCGCACAGAATTTATCCAGCTTTTTATCTTGAAATATACATTTACTAAAAACTCGCAGGATTTGTGAAACGAAATAATAGGTCTATACTTTGTTTTTATTTAGCACCGCCTCTTACTACCCGTTCGGGTTATTCGCTTAATTACTAATTACGCTAATGGTCTAGGAATTTGGAAGGTTGAATATAGAGGAAGTGAACCCGCATTTGCGTGGAGGGAGAGGGGAGAACCATTAAGGAAAAACCTCCCCAGTTCACCCAACCAAGATTCGAACCTCGATCTCCCCTACCTCAGCAGTCGAGCTCAACATGACTAGCGCGTTAGCTAGCTACGCCACCGAGGCGGGTCTATACTTTATTGTAGAAACACTTAATCAAAGATCATAAATGAAATAATATATACTGTTACTTGCTTACTCTGTGGCATTAGGAACTGAGAACACTTTTACAGAAAACTTAAGAAAATAGAAATATCTTTGTCCAACAAAGAGCATAAGAATCAAATTCATTCTCATAGACCTGAATTAAAAAGTATATATATTTTCCTATGGATAAGAAACTATTAGTTTTATAAAAAATATCTTTAAAATAAAAGATTTCTATCTTTAATAGTACTAAAACTTTACAATGATAAGTCAATTCGTATCTAAAATAATTGTGGAGAAATTATAAAAATTGGAAAATTCCCCCTATGTAAAGTATCCTCAAAGTCATTTTCATAAGAAAATGAGAGTTTACATCTGGTTTATGATAATAAACGGTGGTCTATATATTACAATTAATCAAAATCACTAGAGCTAATTTTAAGAAAATTGATTTTTTCTTCTCTTTTTGCCTTTCAGTAAGCTTACCCTTAATTTTAGGGTTAGATGTCTAATTATAAAAACCCCTCGGGTGGACATTATGAAAACCCCCAAATAACAAGTTTTAGCCCAATCAGTAAAATAGTTTTGGTTCTATCCCGAACTAAGGAAATACGGGCATCACACAAAAAACTTTTTTTGGCTTCAGGCAATTATGAAACGTCAACATTTCTCAAAATATCAAGCTAGAATTTTTTTTAACGATCAAAATACTTCTCACTAGAAATAAAGTAAAAAAGTGGGTATTACATTAATTATGTCTGTATGTGGCTCTAATCAAACCACCTCTGTAGTTTAGTGGTCAGAGTTTATATATACTGATACAGAGGTCCAGGGTTCAATGCCCAGTGCTTCCAAAATCTCCTGTGAATCAGTGGATGTGGTTCGGTGTCAAACTTGTGAGGAAAAAATTAGGAGTTGCTCGAATAAAGAAGTAGTGGCTCCGGTTTAAAGAGCTGAGATTAACGGCTGGATGACTCGCGGTGCTGATCACATGACACCCTTTATCCGAAAATATTGGCACTATCATCGCTAACGGTGGCGGCCGCTCGGTCGGTATAGTTTGCTTGGAGGCTCACAAAATGGTGAGTTTTTTTTATAATGTTACTTTAACTGAAATGGTTTGACGGCTTTTGTACAAACTTTATATTTAGATGTCATTTGGTTAAAAATCGAGGAAAAAAATCATGATTTTTCCACTTATTTTAAAGTAAAGTATAGTTTACTGATAACTGATTTTGGGAGAATTCATAATATTTTTATAATTACTCTTACTATTTTGTTAAAATTGGATATCTTGGGAGAGTTTTACATGATACATAGCATTGCATACTGGTTTTTTGGGAAACAAATAATTTAAAGGTGGTTTAGTAGAAACTAATGTTTGAAAGTTTAAGATTGTTCGAATCCCTAATGTAACATTGCTGGGACTGGTAGAATATATATTAAATACACCCACATTCTCGTGAAGGGTGGATGTAGGAAAAATGACTTTTAGTGCACCGGAATGGGATTCGAACCTTAACCTCCATGTCACCGCAAAACTAGACTAAGGACATTCAGACCGCGGGTATTATACAAAAGCAAATTTTAATAAAATAAAATGACGAAATTACTGAAGTCATAGTCAATTTTTAGAAATTTTGGAAAACTTTGTATGCTGGGGGAATTGTTTTTGGGTGTCATGTTCAATACTATTCAACCTACCAATGTTTTATCAAACCTCCCCTTTTTAAAACGCATGATTGGATATTATAGGGGAAACCGGTGAGTCATACAACACGCGGGTGGCTTATCAAAACCAAAACATACCCTGGGATGACAGTAAAATAGATTTCGTGGGTTTTAATCAAGTGGAGTTAGTCTCAGGTCGATGACTTGCTATGCTACGAAGTGTCAAGTTAGATGAACTCGCGGGGATACACAAAATGCAATTTACGTGGGGTTTACCATTCCGGGTAATTTGTTTTTCATTTGATAAAACAATCACCCGCGCTGTGGTCGAATGGTAAGTGTGGCTGACTCTCGTCTCATTGGTTTCTAGTTTGACATATAAATACATCTACAGTCCAATTTTCATAGGAAATAGCCTTATCTGACATCAGAAAAATATTAATCGATGTACCTTCACGTATTCATACGTCAAGTCATGTGATCTGCAGAGGTAACTTTTTAATTTCTTATATCAAGAGAAATTATTGTAACCGTTGACATTTTTAGTTAAACTTTAAGTTTTATGTGGCCCAGACTCAAAAAAGTGTATTTCAAAATTTTGTCTCTCCCTGAACCTTGATACAAAAAAAGTTTTCTGGATTTTATTTCAAACTTAATATTGAGATTTTATACGGCTATACCTTGGAAGTATTTTTTTGATTATGCCCTTAGCCCCTGAATTAAAAGTAGTTTAATAATGAGTGATTTTTGAAAACTCCAAATTTTTCACAAATTTCTTACATTTTGTTTAAATGTATAACAGGTAATTTGACGACAAATACTAAGTACACTTGTTTTCTGAAAAAAAGAAATCGCTAATTATATCTATTTGTTTTCTTAGAAAAATATATTTGATAGTAGTGTACTGGCCACTGATTTTTTTGAAATTTTTTGTAACTTTTTGGATATTTCAAATTTTTGAAAAACATTTATCAATAAACTACATATAAATAAGTTTATAACCCAAAAACAAGTATACACAGTTATTAAATAATTTTGTCATGTCAAACACTCCCAAGATACACATTTGGAACCAAATATCTAGAGCCATTTATATATAAGATATTGCAAGTTTTTAAAAAAAATCAGTCATCAGTAAACTACCCTTCAAAAAATTTTTGCCCAAAAACCAGTTATATATTACTATTTGTCATGTCAAACAAATCCTAGATATACATTTTAAACAAAATAGTTAAAGCCATTTTCGAAAGATTTAGAATAAAAAAAAAACTCATCAGTAAACTACCTTTAATTGACGGACTAGGGTGGAAAAAATAATTTTGTGGTCCAGCCCTATAATATCTAAATATAAAGTTAAACAAAATCCATCAAACCGTTTTGAATCCATGACCGGGGACAGATGGAATTGTAAAATCCACTTTTTTGCTTTGTGTTCACTTAAAACGTAGGAATTTGTCTTAGATCGATCTTCCCCCGATCACAATACTTTATCTAGTTATGAGAAAGTAAAAAATTAGAGTGAGTTGAACTAAATTAAGGTAATGTGATGGAATGAAAACTAAAAACGCAACTTAATTAAAGTATAAATTTAGAGCGTGAATTATTCCTATCCACCGAACCGTATGACGTCACAACTACTAAACAACATAATAATATTTAAATAAGAACAAATTTTTATTTTAACCTCGTCTGAAATTTTTCACATAATAATAACGCTTCTCTATTTTAGAATTTAATCATCTAAAGATGCAGGAGCGATTTTAAACACCTCATCATAATTTTATAAGTGACTTGAACCAAAACGTTATTGGAGCGTTAAGTTTGTAAACGGGCAGATTTGCTAATTAACGAGATTTAGCAATCAGCACATAATGACATCGACTCCGTCTCTCTACACATATAATATGCATGCCGGTTATCACAACCGTCACCCCTTACATTTTCATCATAACCTACCCTCCCCTCGTCAACCCCTATCACCGTAACCACACCACCAATATCCGTAAAAGCGAAGAAAACCGCTTACAAAACTATATATTGGTGAAGAACATTTCCTTCTCAGTTGTAGGGGAGATTCTATAACCAAACTTTCTTGTCATTGCCAATTTAGCTCTTAGTGATCCTAAGAGGTCGTTAATACCTCATGAAGTAACCAAAATAATAATCCAATATCATCCCACCTCGGTGTTCTAATGGTATCCTGCGTCACTCTCGCAATAGACTGACTATAACGAAGATATCGGGGTTTGCATCTCGGGTGGGTGTAGGGAAGTTAGCTTTATTAAATGTTTTATTTTTATTCTCCATCAAACCCGCCTTGGTGGCGTAGTTGGCTAACGCGCTAGTCGTGTTGAGCTCGACCGCCGAGGACGGGGAAATCGAGGTTCGAATCTCGGTCGAGTGAACTGGGGTGGTTTTTCCTAAATGGTTTTCCACTCTCCCTCCACGCAAATGCGGGTTTACTTCCTCTAAGTCCAACCCTCCCAATTCCTAATCCATTCGCGTAATTAGTACTTAAGCGTATAACCCGAACGGGTAGTAAGACGCGATGCCAAATATTATTATTATTATTATTATTCTCCATCAACTCAAATATTGATACACTTATTCTAAATTTTACCGTCCTCCTCACTACCACATTAATATAATGAATAAAACAGGCGTGTAGGTCATACAAGAAGTGAAACGTGATGAAAAATTACAAATAAATATAGTAACATACTGCCTACTGCGAATGTTTATTTTAATTCAAATTTCTGGTAATTGGTTTCATAATATTTTTTAATTATTTATTATAATTATTAGGTGTTCTGTCTTACGACAGGTCAATATCTTTTGTCAGCTCTAAAGTGCTACGGATTGATTGCCCCGCGCTCAGCACCAATTAAAGTGATACTGAGATTTATATCTTAATATAATCCTGTGATTGAGCACTATTTATAGTGCTATTGGGTTTTACGATGATGACGGCGTGAGCATGCCTTACTGCGCACTTGCACGAGATTATTTGATTTGATTATTTCTGATATTTAATCTTATTAAATGAACAAGACTTTCAATGTTGCACACGATTTATTTAAATTATTTCAGCTTCAGCACTGAAGATATGATATTAAGTGATACAGTTTTTGTTGAATTACAGATTGTTTTTCTGTAATTTTACTCTTCAATATATTAATGTGTACTTTGTGGATTTAAGTAACTGGCACTATTTATTTTGCTGGCACTATTTATTTTACCGGAACTGTGTGTATTCATACGCACAAGCGGCTTATATATGACCTACCTCTTGGACCCCTTGTAACCAGTGTCAAAACTAACTAATAGAATAGATTTTATGAAGGATGGCTTCCTATTGGGTAGAGGGAGCCAGCGTGTCATGAAATCATTCCTATACGACGGAGTTGATCTTTTAAAGAATATTAAAAGGAGATTTTACATACAGTACTTTAACGAAAAATAAACTTCATCCCTGACTTTTTTATTATATGAGAAGGGTTCAAAACAGTATCACTACAGCTCCCAGCATTTTCTTCTTTCCTTCAAGTCATCCAATATTTGAATCCTCCTCATTCCTAAGCTCCTCTTTCCCTCAATCTTTCCTTTTATGTCATCGTGTGGAGGATGGTTCCTCTTAAGGATGTGTCTGATCCAGTTTTTAATAAAATACCTACCAAAATAATATTTTTAATTATTTATTCGACGTATTTTACGTGAAATTTCTGAACCGACTGATTGTATCAGCATACAGAATTTAAAAAAACTAACATAAATATAGAGCGTACACAACACTCAACCATTAATTTATCAATGTGAAAGAATAAACCCATATTTTCATCAATGATAAATTTTTGGCCATGTCGAGAATTCGATCTGAGACCCTTAGCTCAGTAGGCAGACATGCTACTGGACTGTGGTGGTAGCTGATAGCTAGAAAAAGTTACCAGATATACTTTTATGTATCCATACGCCAAGCCATTTGATCTGCAAGACAATACATTAATTTGTTGTCACTTTTAAAGTAAAGACTTTCGCAAAAAAAAAAATTGTTTATAAGTATATTTTCTTTTAACCGTTTTTTAAATCTTCTGCTAGTTGTGAGTTACCACCTCTCTTATGGCAAATTGACTCTATTTGGGCTGTGATGTTAACAATATTTTGTGAATAAATACTTATAAATGTGACCTCCAACTTTCATTTACCTAAACCAAAGTAGTTTATTAACTAGTGTATATTTATGAATAATATAATACAATTAATATTTGCCTGAGGCTGGACTCATTTTACATCCTTGTGGCACTCATATATAATCAGTTCAAGCCTAAACTTTGGTAAGTAAACTGGATGATGGATTAAAAACCAACAACCAACGGATGTAAATTTAGCTTTGAGAATAATATATTCGTATTAATACAGGGCACGGGCCCTTTTGTTCCAATCAATCGTTTATCTAGATCCTCTGATTGCTTTTTATGCTTAACCAAACATATCCCATCATAACAAATATTTGTCCAACTCTTTAGCGCGGTTTTTGACGCGTCTCAAAACTGAGTAATGGGTCGCTGGTTTGATTCTGAGCACGGTGTAAGCATTCATCATTATTTTTCAAATCAGGGTTTCCCCTTTAACAATGACGAATTTGTGGTCAGGAGACTGGATGTTATGTATTTCATAAAACGTAGTAAGTGTGTAGTTCTTGTGAAGATATCTATGGTTTTCGGAAACATAGTGGTTATAAATATTTTTGTTGAAAAAAAAGGGATGAAGATAATGGAGATTAGAGTTATAAAATGATGAGTTACATACCATGTATTCACAACACATTGTTAGGGTAATCACATCTCGTAGATTACGGTGGGCAGGACATAGAGTGTGAATGGAAGAATCTAGAACTGCGTTCAAGGTACTGACTGGCAAACCCAATGGAAAGACACCATTGGGAAGACCTAGACGTAGAAGGGAGGATAATATTAGATTTACCTGTTTCAGTGGCCGCATTGTCTAAGGCGTCACTTTCACAATAGACTAGACTGCCGATGACAGGGAGATTGTGTCAGAGTTCAGGTCGGGTGTACTGAGAGAGATTTTCCCTAGAGTGAATTTCCACTCTCCTTCCACGCTAATTCGGGTACACTCCTTCTAAATTTATTCTTCCTGATTCCCAACCCATTATTGTAAAGCATATAAACTGAATAGGTAGTAAGATGCAGTGCTAAAAAAAATCAGAACTAAATTGAAATATGGAATTTAACTAGGAATTTTTATCTCTTTATTTAAAATTTTCGGTTAAATTCCTGAATGCTTATAACAAATATCCAAGAATAGTTCGTAGATGTATTTAAAACTAAACTAAACACATATACTGGAACAATATTTAATTTATTTTGACCAAAAAATTGATTATATTATAAATAATAGTGAAATTCTGAAGTCACGTACAAATTCCAACTCACCGTTGTTGGAAGAGGATACATTTTGAAGTTTGTAAATAAGTTTAAAAGTGGATGAATACGGTAAATGAGTAGAGATAAGAGACGAAAAGAATCGGGCATGCACGTCCCAAGGATAATTCCGTCGGTAAACATAATAATGTAAAGTAGATATAAGTCGGAAGGAATATGAAATCTAAAAAAATTAAATAAAGAAAATGAGATGGTAGGTTTGAAATTGGTAAAAAGAAAATTATATCTACTGTATATTTATATGGATTGTCGAGACTCGGGAAGTGTAAAATAGGGAGGTGTGGAGCAGACATGAAGGAATGGTGTATACGAGGAAAGAGGGTAATTACGTCGTGTCTAGGCTTGATAGCATCTCTAGACAGGTAAATTAACGTACCCTTCCAGGTGACTTATGGACTGACTTAGCAAACAGGGGCAGGTGAAGGAAAAACAGAACAACACACAAAATAAGGTGAGAAGGATTTTAAATAAGGACGCGATGGAGTATGGACAGAGGAAAAAATCATTCTAAATTACTTTAAGATGTGAGGTGTTTCAAACATTATCATAGGGTATTATCTGGAAGTCTTTTCTGTGGTATCTTTGACCATTTAAAGACAGAAAAAAAAGCTAATTTAAAAAATCGTTTGGAAATTAAACCATAGATGATCGTATGGTATTTTAACGTCACTTTCACAATATACTTGATAGCTAATGTTGGGAAGATTGGGGTTCTAATCCCAGACAGGTGTACTAATGGTATTATTTCCTAAATGATTTCCGACAATACCCCATTCTTTAATCTAGCTTACTAATCCCTTCCACATTAGTGTGACTTATATGAGTATAACATTTTAGGAAACATCCTAAGAACTGCTAAGGAACGATATATAGGATAGTAATTGTAAATAGAAGTTGCTATTTACTGGATCACAGAATTAAGGGAAAAAAGAACAATTTTATAATCTAAATTGATATTTAAAAAAAAATTTGAACAATTTTGGAATTATAATATTAGACACAGTTGAAAAAACATGAAAATTCTAATGAACCCTTTTTAAAAATTCCAATTTACTTTATTTCATTATTTTAACTCTGTGACCCAATCAAATCACAACTTCTCTTTTCAAGTCTTGATTTTTTTGGCTGACATTGATACACTTTTAATTTATCATTCATTGTCAACTTCGTTGGTCTTGAGGTAAAGTGATCGTCTCAGGACCCGATGTTCGTGGGTTCAAACCCAGTCGGGTTCAATGGATTTTTCTTGAGCGATATAAACTCGTAGCACAACTTCCTTAGGATTGGAAATAAAGCCGTTGGTCCCATGTCGATTGTGGACATGTAAAAGAACCCTGATGTGCATCTGAAAATACCTTTCCCGGCAAAATTGGTTTGCCCTTTTGCTCTCGCTCATAGAAATTCTCGTGTGTGGATATAATTATTCGATTCAGAAAGTACACGTTAAATACTTCAAAAAATGATAATAATAATTAATATATTATTATGATTATTTCAAAGGTATTGATAATATTTAATAAAGGTGATAGTTTAGTAACACATTATTTGACGTATAAATACATTAAAATTATGTTAGCATCTTGTAAATCTGTCAAAAAAGTTATTTGCTATCGAAATAGGACTATAGTTTTTTTTACAAAGAGCAATGTCCACAACTTTTTTTACAATAAGTAATATCGTGTGAACCAGGAGTTAAACCTCCCTTTGCAGTAGTATAAAATGTCTTGTTTATTCATTGCACAAAGAGACATCACCTAGTTATTTTACCAAGTGAAATAATCAAAAGCAGAGATACAGTGGCTTCTGTAGTTTATTTAAAAAAAAATTAGTAGTTATATAGGTCACCTTTTTAAGTAACTTTTGTTCATGTGTCGTAAAAAAAAATGTTTCATGTTCGGTTGACACACTTGCAACATCAAAGAGAAACATAATAATGCTTGTGGAGTCTTTTTTTTGTCCGGGAGGCTATGAAACTTCGTGTTGTCATCGATTTTACTGACAATTTAAATAAATGGTACGACACAATCGTGTAAACTTTCTCATTTAGTGTAAAAAAAACCTACTCTTGGAACAAAATGTTCAAAAATAGGTTTTCATTAAAATAAGTAAGTTTTCCTCAGAAAAACCAAAACATCATCTTATTAATCATAAATAAACATTCTAATTAAATAAATTTTAAACAAAATTTGTTCAAACTATATATATATATATTTCAAAAACCACTCATTGATAATCTACCCCTATTTTAGGGGTTAGAATTAAAATAAAGCCATATAGCATCTAAATATTAAATTTTAACCAATTCCACCAAACCATTTACGATTTAGGCTCAGATAAAGATAGATGGAAATTGTCAGACAGACATAATTGAAAGATCAAAATTTTTTTGTTTCAAGGCCACAAAACGTAAAGGTTCATCATAATCTTGTGATCAAAAATGTTCACTTTTACAATAATTTCTCTTTATATGAAAAATTATAACAAATACATAATCCAAGTGAGTATATTCTGATAGCTCGTCTGACTAACAAACGGAGGGCTACAGGGTCCGATTACCGTCAAGGCTCATTAATTTATAATCCCATTAAATTAGACATTTGCTCTCTCATAGAGACGAATTGTGGCCCTAAGACTTGTCACATTAATTAAGTTATTTTGTAAGTTGTTCTGGCAGAATATATTTTAACTAATACATCCAACCCTTGGGCTATTTATAGCCTGTATTTAAGAGGAAGCGTATCGAAGGGATGGAAAGCGACTGAGATATATCAATTCAGAAAACCCACCTTCATTGCACTCAGTGGGGATTCGAACCTTGACCTCCAAATAACTGGAAATACAATATATCGTGAGCTTGACGACGTAGACTGTATTACCATTAGGTCTTTTATAATCAGTTGTTTTAGAAAACACATAAAACACCTCTAATTATCATATTAAAAATATCCGCTTCGATGAGCACGTGATATAACTAGTTTGTCTCTGAATAGAGGTCCAGGTTTGCATCCAACTAGGGTAGTTATTTTTTTTACAAAAAATTTGCTCATTCTCTCTCCACGAAAATGCAGGTATAGTTATTGTTAGCACCACGTCTTACTACCCATCCGGGTTGTACGCACTTACGATAATGTAATGGTAGGGTGATTGGGAGATGAAATGGAGGACCTACAGTTTAACGTGGGATCCGAACCACGGTGGAGGCCTGACATTCCACACATTCACAAGTTGTGATTAATACACGTCTTGTCAGAGGTGAAGGAAGGGTTTGGCAATCAGATAAATCTGTGCCGGGACCGGGGATTGAACCCCAGATCTCAAAAGCACAGAAGTCCGACACCTTACCCCTAGACCACCAGGTCACTCAGGTATAGTTCTTCTTAAGTCAATATATGTGCGTGCAGCCCAAAACAGCAGTGAAACATGGTAGAAGAAAATAAAAATGAATTAGCAAACAGGATCTGAGGGGTAAAAGATTGCCTAATAGCCCCGAAGTTTGGGATAAGTGCCTTGAAAAACAAAATAGTATAAAAATGATACAAGAAGCCCGTGAAAGTGGTACCATAAAAAAGATTGACAAAATGCTAGAAAGTTAAATATGGATTGAAGATAAATGGAGTAATGGAACAAAAAAAAAAGAGAGAAAAAAAAAAGTATTTTGTTACTGGGTCAATTCCTGAAAGCACTTTGACCACTATCTGGCCATAGGGGCGTGAAATAGGGCGGCGGAAAAATTTATAAAGTTGATAAAATAAAACACCTGCTATATAGTGTTCTATTTTATTATAAAAGGTTTTATTTTTTTATTGATAAAGAAAAGAAAATGAAACGAAATGGCCGGGAGATGGGGGGTAGGGGGAGGATGTTGTATTATAAAACTTTAACACCCGCATCGGTGAGCACGCGGACTTGAACGTCAATCTCATCGGGAACTTATTCTCAGGTGATGGGGAAGTCAGGGTTTGAATCCTGGCCTGGTGTCGTGAGGAGAGCTGTTTTCTTGTATGGGTTTCACCTTTCTACCTCCACAGAAATGTGGCCACATTTCCTTTAAATTTAGCCTTTTCATCCCTGCATCATTAGTGTAATTATCTATTACTGATGGTCAGTAAGTAAGACGCGTCGCAAATAATGTTAATGTTAATGTTACTACAATTATTTTGGAGAAACTTAAATAAGTCGTATTCACTCTAACAATCACATAAAAAAATTACCAAAATTAAACTCTCTTTGCTATTTTGTGTATACACTTCGTGGAGTATTTAGTTTCAACAACCCCCCCAAAAAAAAGACTAAATATTTTTTGGGGAGAGGAAGTTTGAATGTGCGAAAGTTTCGCAAGAGTTTTCTGGTATTTCTTTAATTTAAAAAATGACATCTGGAGACAGAAACCAAACCCGGGACCTCTGGCTCAGTTCGCTTAGGTTAATTCCACTTGGGGTACTGATCCAAAGGTTCACGAGTTCGATTCCCGTGCTCAGGTTCATTCTTCACTCATATTTTAAGGCAGAGTATGTGATGGACGTTTGGACTATTGGCAGCATAAAGCCCTCCCGATTTGAAGATGTCTGCGTTATCTGATAGCTCTAGATCTTAATTGATCACACACATATGACTAACGATTTCCGCACGTACATCACAGATTCTGCCTTAGAACATGGTGGTGAAGAATGACTGGTCATGGGACGACTCCTGGATAGCTCAGTGGTTAGAGCATTGGCGTACTAAGCCAAAGGTCCTGGGTAAGAATCCAGTGTTCAGGTGTCATTTTTCAATTCAGTTTCTATGTATCATGACGGCACACCAAAGATACCAGCTCGGATAAGCGAGAGTGGTCCACGGGAGTCTCCTTCCTATCCAGTCCATCGCCGAGTAAAAAAAAAACACTCTATGACGTCAACCCGCATTGAACATTA
The DNA here is from genome assembly GCA_902151455.1 of Timema bartmani. Taxonomy (NCBI): domain Eukaryota; kingdom Metazoa; phylum Arthropoda; class Insecta; order Phasmatodea; family Timematidae; genus Timema; species Timema bartmani. Next base: position 97,706 of record CABFWB010001466.1, read on the forward strand.
CCAACAGAGTGGCAAAGATAGCGCCAACATTTGCGGGTAAAGGGTGTCATGTGTTAGTCACAACGAACCCTCCGGATGTTAATCTCAGTCTTCTAGACCAAAGCCGCTACTTCTTTATTCAAGTAGCTCCTCAATTGTCCTCACGAGGATGGGTTGATCCCATTTCAAGACTCACTGCTTTACATAACAATCTGGAAGCGTTAAGGATCAAACTCGGGACCGCTGGATCTGTAGTCAGTACCTCTCAGTCGAGTCATGTGATCTCAAATATATCTAGAAACACTAAGTAAGTCCGACATTGTTTGATGTGTGTTTATAACAATACGTAAAAGGGTGCAGCTAAGAAAAAACAAGCTTGTCCCTTGGCGGGTTTTTCCACTACAGATGGCATCTAAAAGCAAGCTGTGAATCTTTGTCGTCAGTATGCAGAGGTTGTCTCGACTCGCAGCGTCTCCAGCCGGGAGCGTCTTGCTAACCCCTCACCCCCCTACCGGCGCCCACTCTAGCCAAGGCTGAAGTATTACCCGTCACGAGCCCACCCTAATGAAATTATCTGTCTTGTCTTTCCCGCCGCGCGTAAACCTCTCCTCATCCCTTAACCCTCCACACACCGATAAGTTAAGATATATGTTGAGGTTTTTT
>CABFWB010001466.1:106058-144620 GCA_902151455.1 Timema bartmani
AAGATATGATCAAGCATGTGGTCATGTGACGAGTTATAAGCAAGTAGAATTGTTTCAGTGCAATCCGCTCGTTCTACTCGACGCTAGTTAGGGAATATTCCTTAGCATTTTCATTGCTATAAGAACAGTTTTAGTGAATTTATTGAGAATGTAGTAATTTAGACTTCAATCAATGTTTTATTAATGTTTATGTAACGATGAAAATATCAGTGAGGATCTTCAATAATGCTCGCTAGTACACCTTTAACCCTGGTTAAATGGTCTAAAAAAATATGAAAAAATTATTGTGAAGTTCATAAGAAAGTATAACTCAGAATATACAAAACAATAATTTTACCGGTTGTTCTCTATGTGTGTGAAACATGGTCTGTTACCTTACATGACGAGAACTAATTTAGGGTGTTCGAAAAAAAGGTGCCTAGGAAGATAATTGGTCCATTAAGGGATGAAGCTACTGGGGCGTGGAGGAGCTTACAAAATGATTAGTTACGTACCCTGTACTCATCACAAGACATTGTTAGGATAATCAAGTCTCGTATATGAAGGTGGGCATGAAATGCAGCGTGAATGTAAGATTCTAGAATCATGTTCAGGGTATAAACTGTCAAACCCAATGGGAAGAGACCATTGAGAAGACCTAGACACAGATGGGAGGATAACATTGTAATGGACCTGAAAGAGATATCTCAAGATAGGGATAGGGTGTAATAATGTGGACTGGATATAACTAGCTCAAGATAGGATAGGGTGTAATTAGGTGGACTGGATAGAACTAGCTCAAGATAGGGATAGGGTGTAATAAGGTGGACTGGATAGAACTAGCTCAAGATAGGGATAGGGTGTAATTAGGTGGACTGGATAGAACTAGCTCAAGATAGGGATAGGGTGTAATGAGGTGGACTGGATAGAACTAGCTCAAGATAGGGATAGGGTGTAATGAGGTGGACTGGATAGAACTAGCTCAAGATAGGGATAGGGTGTAATGAGGTGGACTGGATAGAACTAGCTCAAGATAGGGATAGGGTGTAATGAGGTGGACTGGATAGAACTAGCTCAAGATAGGGATAGGGTGTAATGAGGTGGACTGGATAGAACTAGCTCAAGATAGGGATAGGGTGTAATGAGGTGGACTGGATAGAACTAGCTCAAGATAGGGATAGGGTGTAATGAGGTGGACTGGATAGAACTAGCTCAAGATAGGGATAGGGTGTAATGAGGTGGACTGGATAGAACTAGCTCAAGATAGGGATAGGGTGTAATGAGGTGGACTGGATAGAACTAGCTCAAGATAGGGATAGGGTGTAATGAGGTGGACTGGATAGAACTAGCTCAAGATAGGGATAGGGTGTAATGAGGTGGACTGGATAGAACTAGCTCAAGATAGGGATAGGGTGTAATGAGGTGGACTGGATAGAACTAGCTCAAGATAGGGATAGGGTGTAATGAGGTGGACTGGATAGAACTAGCTCAAGATAGAGATAGGGTGTAATGAGGTGGACTGGATAGAACTAGCTCAAGATAGGAATAGGGTGTAATGAGGTGGACTGGATAGAACTAGCTCAAGATAGAGATAGGGTGTAATTAGGTGGACTGGATAGAACTAGCTCAAGATAGGGATATGGTGTAATGAGGTGGACTGGATATAACTAGCTCAAGATAGGAATAGGGTGTAATGAGGTGGACTGGATAGAACTAGCTCAAGATAGGTTTAGATGACGTATTTTTGTAAGTTCGGCAATGAACTTTCGAGTTCTTAATGCCATAGAGTAAGTAAGTAATAACAAAATATATATTATTCTAAGCACTGCCTCGATATAAACCCATGTCCTCAACGCTATAGATCCACCTCTTTAAACACTCAGCCATTGGTATGCTAGGAAGGCTATTAACACCCTGTAAACCCCAAACTCCTAACTCTCCATGTGTGAAATAACCACGGCTTGGTAGGTTGATGGAGGGTGAAGGGGGTAATTATTTCTATCAAAGCAGTGGTGGCGTTTACCCAGAGCAAAGTGTTTTGGCTGGGACCACCCATCATAAAGGTGTACCAGGGGGTGTGAAGGGGAAGAGGAGGTGGTCTGATCAAGTATTAAGTCATTACTTACAATGTTTGTAGCAGCGTTTGAGTAATTGAATGGCTTCCTGTAACGGGGGTCAGAGATTCAGGGTCAGATAATGAGGGTCAGATCAAGGGAGGATATTATTGGATCGTTTTAGTGAGGCGAAAGTTATACACTATTTGTACAGGGTGTCCCAAATAGATTAGGCCTCTAAAGCGTGTGCTCAAAATGAACGCCAACAGCTGATATGCATAGTTCCAATAACCGATGCTTCTGTTTCCTTCTACTGTCGCTAACGGCGCATGCGTGAAACAGTGACCCTACAGGGTCAGTGAACTTCCGCCCATCGAACGGGTCTATATGCCTGTGAATTTATCTGTGAGTTTGCCTTTGGGGCTGGTTTAATTTGGGACACCCTTTTATAGAAAGTACCTGGGTTATTTAAAATTTCAACCGGTAAGACAAATAATGAAGAGGGTATTTTAGTTTAAGTGCAACCCGAACTTACCCGGAGAGGTAATAGTAAAAAAACCACAGGTGAAAATTTACAAAATGTGAAAACCTGTGGTTTTAAATCACATTTTTAAAACTGCAGTGTTAAATAACATCTGTAAAATATGCAGTGTTAAATCACATTTGTAAAATTGCAGTTTTAAATCATATTTGTAAAATTTCATTTTTAAACCACATTTGTAAAACAGACGTGTTAAACCACATTTACAAAATTTGCAGTGTGAAATCACATATGTAAAATCCGCAGTGTTAAATCATATTCATAAAACTACCCCTAATGACCAGTCCGAGATTAAAACCTCGTCCTTCCTGACAGACAGTTCATTCAATCGCGAGTCTAGCGTCCTAGACAGATCGGTTGAAGCTGCGAGTAGAAGAGATGTTAGATCTGTTAAAGTGGAGCCTTCTTTATTCGATTTAGATGCTCAGTTTAATCCAATATCATGTGTCAGAGTTTTCTACATTTCATCCAAACTGATTGAATCATTTTAAAACTACTAACCTAATCAAGGAACTGGACTCACGTCAGGGTCTAACGAAGTTAAAAGCGATAGATTAAAAATTATATGTAAAACACTTAGGCTGGGTGAGAGATATCATGTTGACCATGCGACCATGATTTGTAATAGTTTAATATCTCTTGAGTGGTTGACTACGGGGTCCAAGGTAAACAGTTCGATTCCAAGAACTTCCCAAAATATTATATTTTTCGTCTTTGGTTTAATATGTTATAATATTGTTATAATATAGTTTGAGCACCACATTGGTGGTCACGCTGTTTAATATATCGATGCGATGATAGAATGGATCTCTGGTGACAATGAGATCGAGGTTCAATTCCACAAAAGTCGTTTTTTCATGTACTGATTTATTGTTTGTTTTTCCCGTTTTCTCTCTACACTGATGTAGGCATGTTTCTTCTAATTAATGTCACAGCTACAGATCACATGGATTGACGTATGAATCCATAAATTTAGTCAAAACAACATTTTTTAAATGTTAAAATATCCCTCCTATTTAAATAAGACTGTTAAATTTTAAATGTGCTGGAAGGAATTAGAGTTAGTTTATGAGTCATTTTGTTTTAACACAGTTTACCTGAGAAATAAAACTAATATTAGGATGTTGGAGTTAAACACAGTTATTATAATGGTTGTTATTAACAGCTTCTGTGGTCAAATGGACTAAGACGTTACTCTCGTAATACACCGGGCTTCCTATAACAAGGAAATCAGGGTTCGAATCCTGGTCGAGTGTACTGAGGTTAGTTTTTTCCCCTTACTGGTTTTTACCTTCTCCCTCCACGAAAATGCGCGTACACTTCCTCTAAATTCCACATTACTAATCCTTAACAGATCAGCGTAATTAGTACATAAGTCCGGATGGGTAGTAAGACTACGTGCTCAAAAATTATTGATATTATTAACCTTCAGCGCAAGTTTGTTTGGTTATTAAGGACTATATTTATATATATATATATATTTCAGATGATCGATAGAAATAGAAGAAAGAGTAATAGCGATAAAGTATCTTTCCAATTTGATTCGAGGCAAGTTTTTCGGGCTGTAGAAATGTAATAAGTTGGAGTGGTTCGTGCTCTCCTGACAGCTTAAACCAGAGGAGAAAAACAAAAAAAAAGCAACTAATAGAAAAATGCAGTCCAATCTCATTTCTAGTGCGGATTTTCTTTTCCTTCGCCACTCAAAAACCTTAAAAAAAACACAAGTAGGCCTACTACAATGTTGTCAAAGAATGTATTAATTAAGCCATTTAAAAATTAAATAAAAAGTTAGCTACTATCTGATGCTAATTTTTACTAATTACATATTTTATTTTTATCACCACGTAACACTATTCTTTTGGCTAAATTAATAACTAAATATATACCCTTTAAGGCTGTCCGCCAATGCACTAATTACGATAATATTTCAAGTATTATGAAGGTTGTACAATACAGAATTTAATTTTACACACGGTGACCTGGTGGTCTAGGGGTAAGGTGTCAGACTCCTGTGCTGAGGGTCCGGGGTTCAATCCTCGGTCCCGGCACAGATTTATCTGATTGCCCAAACCCTTCCTTCACCTCTGACAAGACGTGTATTAATCACAACTTATGAATGTGTGGAATGCCAGGCCTCCACCGTGGTTCGGATCCCACGTTAAACTGTAGGTCCTCCATTTCATCTCACAATCACCCTACCATTACACATTAGCGTAAGTGCGTACAACCCGAACGGGTAGTAAGACTGAGTGCTAAAAATATTATTAATAATGATAGTAATAATAATAATAATAATAAAAATAATAATTTTAATCACATGCTGATATCAACAGTTTTTGAATATCTCTGTCAAGGAAGGGTGTTCTGGAATTTATTGACAACTTTTCTCTTCATATAAAATGTTAGTTAGATAATGCGACCATGCTTATGACAGATATTAAATAAATGTTGATATAAACATGTGAAGAAAATTAAACTCTATACTTGTACTGACTAAAGCAATATTTTATTTATTTTGGCAAAAAAAAAAGTTTAGCCATAAAAACTGCAAAAACACTTACCCTTTCTCACGTCCCCTTCGATCCCACCTTAAGTTATAAATATAAATCCGCCAAATTAGAAGGTTTCCTTGGCTTATAATTTTTTCAATGTGTCGATACAGTTTTAAGTCACTTGTACAGTTTTTGCTCTGCGTAAAAGTTGATTGAAATTCTTCAAGGCACCTGACGCAACCTGTCAAGTTGACTTGAGGCCATCCGTCACAACCCATTTATATATATATAGTATATATAAAAGTTTTTTCAGAAATATGGCTTTTGTTCATTTTACCTTTCTGTATATATATATATATATATATATATATATACTTTAGGATTATAAATGATCTCGTGTATTTTCTCTATATTGAGGTTAAATGTGCTATAAACAGAAATTAAGTGAATTTAAGATTGCATTTAAATATATATATATATATAAAACTATACTTTATCTGCAGTATTTAATAAAATTGATTATAGAGTAGTTACCACGGTCACATAATAATATAGAGATTTATATAAACTATAAAAAGCTAGCTCAATTAGGGAATGTATTATTTATTTCGTTCAGGAAAAAATATAACATCGCAATAGCGTGTTTTACTCTGTAATTAAAGGTCCACTAATCGGCATACAACTTGTTGCAATCTTTTCCCTCATAGGCTTTCCGTTTCCATTCGAATTATAGTTCATTAAATATACTTCACTCACTTTTAATTCGGGTGAATTATCCTTCTCCTCCCCCCCCCCCTCAGCGGATCATATAAATTACCAAAAACACATTTCAGACGTATGTGAGTCAAAGGATTTTTTTTTTCCCATGCAGACGACACTACACATTAACGACTACATGGTTAAGTAACCAAAATAAATAGTTAAAATTGGTGTAGTACTTGTATCAAGATTGGCTCTTTAAAGTCAAGGCATTGTTACAATGAACACCAAAATAAATGGTTTAAATTTGCTATCTAAGAAACAAACATAAAGTGAATCGATAGAAGCAAACCCGCCTCGGTGGCGTAGTTGGCTAACGCGCTAGTCGTGTTGAGCCCAACTGCCGAGGACGGGGAGATCGAGGTTCGAATCTCGGTCGGGTGAACTGGGGGTGGTTTTTCCTAAATGGTTTTCCACTCTCCCTCCACGCAAATGCGGGTTCACTTCCTCTCAATTCAACCTTCCTAATTCCTAATCCATTAGCGTAATTAGTACTTAAGCGTATAACCCGAACGGGTAGTAAGACGCGGTGCTAAATAATTGTATTGTATGCTTGGCACCAACCAGTAAGCGATAGCACAGTCGGCACATCCAACAAATTCCCGAAATAAACAATCAGACCAAAACTCTAAAAATATATTATTTGCTCCTATTATTGTTTATAATAGCGAGAAAAGAAAAAAAAATACACAAAAATATTCGAATGCACAGATGGACCTTAAGAGTTGTATTATATGTATAGATAGCTATTAATAAAATTAGTTCAAAATTAAGATCAAATTTGATTTTATAGTACAGGTACAGCTTTAATTATATTAATTTTATGTTACAAAAGATAAAAATTAACTTTTTTTTCAAGTGAGCCCTTAAGCTAAGTTTTTTTAATTAACTTAAAGTGTAAAACAAAGAATCTAGGATAATTTATATGTATAAATGCCAATCATTTTATTTAAAATTTTAACCACAGCATTTGATTGTAAATTGTTGTATTTTAATTATGATTTGTCCACTCCACACTATGCATTATTTACTTCTAGCCAGGCGTTATGAATGAATGTAAACCTAGTCTTATTTACTTATATGTAAGATCAACTGGAATAATATGTTTGTACTTTACCTGAGTCATTAATAATCTATTTTCAAAATAAAAACCCCTTTTTAGCTCTTAATGTGACTAAGAAACAACCAACCTAAAACAAATATAATTTCTCTTTTAGATTTAAAATTGAAATGTATTCCTTGTTTAATCTTTCGATTTGCAGTTGATTTGGCGATAAATTAAATAGGAAATTAACGAATTCTACATTCATTAGGAGAATACACCATTGATCCCGTCGTTTTATGAAAACATCTCTGGAGGCTCATAGATTTTATTAGTTTTTGATAAGCAAAAATACATCATATGTCCATCCGCCATAAGTGAAAACTCTGCCTAACCTTGTTCAGCGGTTTTCGAGGCTATCTCAAAAATCCAGAGAAACCGCAAATGAAATCATTTATAAAGAGTGTTCGGAAACTCATAGCCCAAATTGCACATATAGCGTGTTTGGACCAAAAGTAATAAAATATCTCTATACACATCCGGAAAACTATGATAATACCATTAAATTGTGTTCAAAGGTTTGGCGTACAGCCTCGGGAGAGCAAAGCTGTTCAAGCATGAATGTACAACAAGTTTCATATGAGTTAGGCGCTCGGCACTGCACATGTAATAATGGCAAGCACTTTCTGTGATGTAGGACCGTTAATGATGACCCTCAGAACGTATTCTCATTTATAGATGGACTGGTGTGTTGTTTACTATTAATTGCGGTATGTTCTGCTGCGGTGCTCCAAGATTTCAAGGTGTGTAGGGCCGCGCGTCTAACTCCTATGCAACTTGTTGTACACGCATGCTTGAACAGATTTGCTCTTCTGAGGCCAAAACTTGAGCACAAATTAATGGTATTAGTTTAGTTTTTCGGATGTAAGTATTTAGAGATTTTTTATATCTTTTGGTTCAAACACATTATATGTGCAGTTTGGGCCATGAGTTTAAGAACAACCTGTATAACTGTAAGATAACACACGATAAAAATAAATGGTACGGCGCACCGCACAGACTTTCTCTCTCTTTCTATAAACTCGTAAGATTTCTGAACGGAATAATGTACATTGTATCATCACCACTCCACATAAGAACACGCATAAAATAATATACAATGATATAGAATCAATGAGAAAAGAGGCGCATCTTTGTCCACCTAAGAGCATTTCAAACAGTTTAATGTCTTCCACAAGGGTCAACACTTCGTATTAAAATTTCGATTTCTGGTTAAAATTTTAACATTTTATAAGGTGTTGCAGATCTTCAAGTCATCGCATTGATATTTAATTATTCATTTATACATTTTGACCAATAAAAAATGTAAATATTGACTATTGAGTCTAAAATGGAGATAGATCATTGCTATGCAAACATTTCTCCTAAGAGCTTTAAGGAAAAATAACATACTTTTTTAGATACTTATATTTAATTACTCTATGGCATTGGAGAATTATTGCGTTAAGACTTAAGTAGTATATGTTTACAACTAAAGCTCACAAAATTGTATTAATATATTTGCAAATATCTCAGAAACTGTTGCTTTTATAAAAATATATGTCAAATAAAAGTTTTTTATTTCTAATAGTCCTACAATTTTGCAATGATAAGTTGTTTAGTTTCTCAAATAGTTGTGGAGATACGGAAATTAACGCTTCTGTAAAGTACCCTAAAAATCATTTTCATAGGAAAATGAAAATAGCCAGTTTATTTATAATCTTAATCAACGCCTAGATACGAATTTTAATCAAAATCGTTTGAGCAGATTTTGAGAAAACCAAATTTTTCTCTTTTCGCCCTTCAGTAAACTACCCTTAATTTTAAGTTTTTATAGACACACAGACAGACGGCATTGCAAAGACTATTTTTTAGGGTTCGGGGGGTCATGAGACGTCGACATCCATCAACATTTCAGGTTAGTTTTTTTTTACGGTCGCAATACTTAAACTTTAATGTCCAAAAAGTTAAAAAAATTCATATAATTGCGTATAGATTGAAAGTTATTGATTTTATAAAAATATGTTTCGGATAAAATATCTGTATTATAAATATATATACATATTTGTAATGCTAAGTAATTTCATATCTCAAATAGTTTCGGAGCTATTATAAAAAATGTTAATTGACGCATCAGACCGGAGCCCTTAAAGCCATTTTGCCGAAATATTGAGGGTAGCCATTTTGTTTGGAATATTTATTAATGTTTATAAATGAAATTTAATCAAAATCGTTAGAGCCGATTTTGAGAAAATCGACTTTTTCTCTTTTTGCCCTTCAGTAAACTACCCTTAATTTTAAGTTTTAATAGACACACAGACAGACGGCATTGCAAAGACTATTTTTTAGGGTTCGGGGGGTCATGAGACGTCGACATCCATCAACATTTCAGGTTAGTTTTTTTTACGATCGCAATACTTAAGCTTTAATGTCCAAAAAGTTAAAAATATATATATAATTGCGTATAGATTGAAAATTATTGATTTTATAAAAATATGTTTCGAATAAAATATTTGTATTATAAATATATATACATATTTGTAATGCTAAGTAATTTCATATCTCAAATAGTTTCGGAGCTATTATAAAAAATGTTAATTTACGCATCAGACCGGAGCCCTTAAAGCCATTTTGCCGAAATATTGAGAGTAGCCATTTTGTTTGGAATATTTATTAATGTTCATAAATGAAATTTAATCAAAATCGTTAGAGCCGATTTTGAGAAAATCGACTTTTTCTCTTTTTGCCCTTCAGTAAACTACCCTTAATTTTAAGTTTTAATAGACACACAGACAGACGGCATTGCAAAGACTATTTTTTAGGGTTCGGGGGGTCATGAGACGTCGAAATCCATCAACATTTCAGGTTAGTTTTTTTTACGATCGCAATACTTAAGCTTTAATGTCCAAAAAGCTAAAAATATATATATAATTGCGTATAGATTGAAAATTATTGATTTTATAAAAATATGTTTCGAATAAAATATTTGTATTATAAATATATATACATATTTGTAATGCTAAGTAATTTCATATCTCAAATAGTTTCGGAGCTATTATAAAAAATGTTAATTTACGCATCAGACCGGAGCCCTTAAAGCCATTTTGCCGAAATATTGAGAGTAGCCATTTTGTTTGGAATATTTATTAATGTTCATAAATGAAATTTAATCAAAATCGTTAGAGCCGATTTTGAGAAAATCGACTTTTTCTCTTTTTTCCCTTCAGTAAACTACCCTTAATTTTAGGGGTAGATATCCAATTCCAAAAACCCCTCGGGGCAACCCTATGAAAACCCTAGATATCAAGTTTCAGCTCAATCGGTAAAATAGTTTAGGCTCTAGTTGGAGGTACAGACAGACAGACAGACAGACAGACAGACAGACAGAAATTCAAAAACCACTTTTTCGGATTCAGGAAGTCATGAAACGTCAAAATTCATCAAAATCTCGAGTTCGATTTTTTTGACGATCACCATACTTTCTCTACCTGTAAGATAGAGAGAAAGTAAAAATGGTAGACCATGTTTGTGCTCATTAATTTTAATTCTTCCGACGGTGAATCAATTCACACGATCTGTACGTACATTTCAAGTCATGGCTTTAATTATCCCTAATTAGTACATACGGCAGGGAAGTTAACCTAGGATTTCCTCCCAAAGTTGGCAGCCATGTTGAAAACAAACACGTTGCGCTACCCGCGCACCCCTCAACTCAATACGGAGAGTAAAAGAGGCCTACCCGTTGAATAATTGGAATTCAGTTGGAACAAAGGTGGTGGGGGGGAGGGGGCGGATGGATGGACGGGTCTCGTGGTCAGAGCGACGTTCTGTGGTCCCGGTCCCTGGGTCCCCGCTCTTCACTTGCAAACTGCGCGGTCAACAGTTCGAACCTTTGCCACACCACAGAGCTCTATACGTAGGGAATTAAAGAGAGAGACAACTGGAATCTTTCCACACACATGAACACATGTACATGCACAAACACACATGTGCACACACATGCACACATGTACACACACACATGTACACACACACAGCTGCTAAGTTTTTTTCCATTTTTTCACCACCTCATTCTCCTCATTCTGGCTAAAGGGATGCCTAACCAAGTAGGATGAGAAGGAGGAACATTTGCCGCGTTTCTCGTGGGGAAAACATTTAGGGTGAATAAAAATCTCTTCAGTACACCTGAAAGGGATTCGAACTCCAATCCTCCTATCACACGTAAAACAGACTAGATGAGGCTGACTACTTGGACCGCGTGCCCATCGATGTGCCTGCGTATCCGTCAATCTAGATAATTGTTTTAAGGCAATTAATTTTTACAGATTTAGGTTTTGTTTGGATTTAGATCAAATATCCTTTTTATCGAATCAGAAAATTTGAATTAAAATTTTTTTACACCTCATGATTTCGAATTTGAATTTAGAAAAATACCTGCTTCACGTAGAATGTTAATTTTAACGCAATTGTATTATCATTTAAATTCGCACTTTTTATTTTTATATTTGAAAACATATATTTTTGGTAAAAATATATTATTACATTTAATTTAATTTATTTTACGTAAGATAAACTAATAATTACAATTTTATCACCAAATACATGCATCAGTGGCTATGCAGTTTAAGGTATCAAGCCAAAAATATAATACATTTCAGGTGACAAAGGGGTCCAGTTAAATTTTTGTTGGGTTGCAATGAGGGTGGTATATATATAAGTTGGATTTATAAATATTTTTCCCTCTTTCTATAAATATATTTAATGTTTTCCCATTCTTACCCCTCAATTTAATCAATTCCTTATATTATACGTAGTATTTAACAAAACATTTGCTTATTTAAATTTTAATCATGTTGTTGAAATAAAATTTATTAAAATCTACAATCTATTTAAATCTTTATGAATTTTAAACTTATTTTAACTAGTTTTTAATTATATTATCTATATTTATAATTATGATTTAACTCACATTCATAAGTTTATTTAAATATTATAAATAACACAGATATACATACATATATATATAAATATGTATATTTTGGTTATGATGGGGATCCACTATTTTTTTGAAATTTAAATAAATGGTAAAATAAGGGTCAAGGATATAATTTTTTAGTTTATCTTAAATTTATATTAGGAGAAATTGTTAATAAATAGTAAATCAATTCTGAATACAATGCAATGAAGTCATTTTGATTTTTTTGAACATTTTTTGAATCTGAAAATTTAGGGTCTAAATCTTAAACAGGAAATTGACATTTAATTTAGAGTTCCGTTTTGACTAGTTTTTTATTTCATGAAAAAAGTTTTTTACACCCTCCTTTCAAACAAACGCTTGCACTTTTCTTCTTGGTTAACTACCTCAACTTTCTCCACTTATATTATTTATTATTAATAACTCCAGTGTTAGAAGTACACTCCATTTATCCTAGAAGGTAGTGAGTGAGCTTACCTTGATGAGTTACACTATGGTATTACTTATAATATAAGGCCATACAGTAATAAGTCAAGGTAAGACTACTACATTTGAGGGTAAACTGAATAAATCTAATAAAAAATAAATAAAATCTTTTTATCCAGAATTCCAACTAGAGTTTTCCTTCAGCTATTAAATATATTTATTTTATCTGCTCTAACCCACATATGTCATCTTCACGGAACCCCAACATCTCATATAGGTAGTCAGGGTTGGGGGGATGGGGTAAGGGGTTGGTTGGAACTACCCTTCAAGCCGCAAGGGTGTTATATCTCCCCACCTTGTATTATTTATAGCGTAATTTGCTACCCTTACCGCACAACCCTTGGCTCGGGTATTGAATCAACCCCTATGCAGTAGGGGAAAATCCCCAAGGAAACATTTTTACTCTACATTGCCCCCTTTTATATATTTTTTTATTTTTTTAAAGAGGGAACGAGTCTTAGGGTATAATGAATACTCTCCTGACGTTTTATTAAATAGTATATCTTTTGGTATTATTATTATATAACTTAAAATATGTATTATGATGGATTAAATAGCGAAGCTATTTTAGTTGTTAATTACGGTTATAGCCGATGTAACTATCATATTCTTTAAATTTAAAAATGATACCTGGACATGGGGATCGAATCGGGGACCTCTGGCATTATCTGGTAGTTCTTGATTTTAATCTGTCACTCATATTTAGCTATCGATATTCAACAAGCCCTTGTGGAATGTTCTCTACGAGTACTTGAGCGTCGCAGATGATGTCATATCGACCTTCAAAGGAAGAACGTAAATACACTAATTCTCTTCCTCCCCTTCTTTTCATTCACCACCCCCTGCCCCCTCCCCTTAATGTTATCTTCTTATTGTCTCTGGTGTTGGAAAAGCAAACTATACGGCTGGGGTGGAGCCAAAATTCGTCCCCTTTAGGGATTATCTATAAAATTTTACGTCAAAGTTTCAATAACAATTCACTTAGGTCTTTTTTTTTTGCATGTTAATATTTTATTTATTTTTAAAATATGTTTACGCAATTTGGTAGACAAATAGTCACATTGCCATAAATTGGCTGCTTATGATAGGAAGAACAAGGTTTGAATCCCGAAATAATCATTTTTTTCTTTATATTTATATTTCGTACATTTGCGTTTGTTATAATTCTTAGAGTGCTTAGGTGCGTCGAGTTTAGATGCAACCCTCAAAACAGCTTCGAGTTCTTCAAGTAGTAAACGTAATTAAATCTAGACTTAAAGTAATAACTATATTGAATAATTTGTCCTACCAAGATATTCAGTAAATTGTGAATGGCAGAAATTTTGGTCCACACTGTATAATGAATAAGTTTCAAATGCCATGTAAACGGCTGGAAGAAAATAAGAACACATTTATTTAAAAATAAATGAAAGGGAAACTATGGAGTCTTCTTTTTATGAAAATTGAATGGGAATTTTTTATCTCCACTATGGTGAATGCCTATTGGTTGAAGAAATGGTGTAGAACTAAGTCGATGGCTGATTCAAAACATAGAGTGTGAGACGCTTTTGTCTCACATTCGGTAAATTGGAATTTTAAAATGAGTAATTTTTTTAAAAGATGTTCTATGGTGAATGTTTTACATATTTTTAATCCCAGAGCTCAATCCTGTTTGCTATATGTAGTTTTCAGTTATGTATTATCTAAATTTAAGCAAACAAAAATCGTGTTTGATTTAATTACCACTTAATGATGGAATATTAATTTTGTGACATTTATTTGAAAGTGAGTTCATAAAAGTTATTATTCCCACCAAGCAATGTCTAAAATTTAATAAATAAATCTATCGTTTTAAAACAATTTTAATGATATTATAAGAAAAAACATTATTTCGCCTAACTAATTTTATTAATTGACACATGCTTTACTATTTTAAGGGGTACATCCAAATAACTTAATTGGTGTTTTATTATTCTAGGTAAGATTGATCATTTTTTCCAAAAATTTTAAGATTTTATTACATTTATAAAACTCCCCTCTTATTTAATAAATATATAAAAGTAGTAAAATGTTACTCTCAAAAATATATTTTTCTAATTATTTTGCGTTTAACGAAGATTTATTAAATATTACTTTACCCGCAACGGTGGAATTGCCTACCAAATGTCAGCTTATTCTAGTTTGGTTGGTCGATGATGGGGAGATTGAGGTTTAAATCCCAAACCAAACTTACCTAGATTAGTTTTTCTTAAATAGTTTCCCACTCTTGTCCGGTCAATGTTGATCAATTTACTCTAAATTCAGTCTTATTCATCCCTCCCTCATTAGTGTAATTAGTGTGTACATAACCCGGAAATTAGTAATAAATGGTGAGAATAAAAAAACCACCACTAAAATAATTAAGTCATAAGCAGTAAATAATTTGGGAAAATAGGTTTTTTTAGCGTATTGAAAATATAAAAAATTATAATAGATATTATTAATATGTTTTCTGTCTTTCTAAAGGTCCATTTCTTTGTCCAAATTGAGTCTTATCTTCAGCTTCCCTTTTTATATCCTGAAACTACATTTTCTTTCCTTGTTTGAGGTCATACATCTGTTTTAATAATAATAATAATAATAATAATAATAATAATAATAATAATAAATCTAAAATTAATGAAAATTGTTCATATAAAATTATCTTAAATATATTGTATATTATTTTAAATAATAATAATAATACATTATTAATTTATTTTTTAAATGAAACTACATGCTTCTTTGGTTGAATGGTCTAAGGCGTCACTCCTACAGTAGAGTGGATTGCCGATGATGGGGAGATCGGGGTTCTAATCTCAGTCGAGTATATTGAGGGTGGTTTTTCCTTTATGGGTTTTAAACTCTCCCTCCACGCAAATACGGTAAATCTTCCTCTATATCAAACCTTACTAATACCCGCCTCGTTGGCCGCGTGGTCTAACAAGCTACTCTCGTAGTATACTAGACTGCTGATGAATGGGAGATCGTGGTTCAAATCTTGGGTAGGTGCACTGAGGATGGTTTTTCCTAAATGTTTTTCCACTATCCATTCATGCAGATGTGGGTACACTTCCTTCAAATATAAACTTACTCATTCCTAAAACCATTAGAGTAATTAGTATATATGCATATAACCCAAACAGGTAGTAAGACGTGGTGTTAAAAAGTATAGTCTATATATATTAAATTGTGTAGAGCTTGGTTCTAACTTAATACAAAAGGGCATCTTGATCTACGAAACTCTGTCAGTAAAACTTTCTTTCTATATTTTTTTACAGTCTTTAATATCATTTCATATATATGAAATCCTATCTTCATTTGTCAAGCTATTATTTACTATGTTTTTTCTCCTTCTCTTCGATTGACCTCAAAAATATATTTAGGTTAAACTGTCGCACTGATGAAATATCACATTTAGGAGGGTAAATCATTCCTACCAACAAAAAATAATATATGTGATACAATTTAAACAAATAAAATAATAATATACATATTTTTTAAAAAGCTAAGATTATTATGTAAATATGATTATATCTCATTCTTAACCTTAAAAAAGTATTGAAATGTAACTATTCATAAAATTCACCATACGGCTTTTCGGCCAACCTTGTGATTTGGACAAGCAAAAAATCAGATCTAGATTATTTGTCTCTTTGTTACAACCCGTTGTTTCCTAGTTATCCAAATAAAGTGAGGACCACAACTTATCAATCGTTACCTAACATTTGTATATATTTTTTAAATAAAATACAGAGCACTAAAACTTTGTAATAGTGATTAATTTTTATTTATAGAGTTGATAACATTTCATCAAAGCCTGACAGCTCTTTATGCACAAATTCTCTACCAATAAGCCTTAAAACAGTTCGTCAATAATTACCCTCAGCACGGGAAGAATCATGGATAACTTTGTGGTAGGGAAATGTAGCACTAAGTCAAGAGTTCCGGGTTCGATTCCCGTACCGTGGTTTCATTTTTCAACTAATTTAAATATTATTTAATGTGTTTATGTATCGGCATTTTAAGTTTTACTGTACCACAAAATAAAATAAAAAACATTCGTATCTATTTAAATTAATCCTGTTTTTGTGTGCCGTGCTAATTATGACATAGGATTAGATCCTTTTCAAAAAACACTTACATATATATCACGTTGATATAGCTATACATTAACCTATAAACACGTTAAGTTATACACACGTTAAGTCATACACACGTTAAGTTATACACACGTTAAGTTATACACACGTTAATATATTGACACGTTAAATTATATACACGCTATTATATTGAATCATCAAGCCATATACACGTTTAAATACACGTTTAATTATATAAACGTTAATCTATCTACACGTTAAGTTATAGTCACGTTAAGCTATCGTCACGCTAATTTATCGTCACGTTAAGATATCTAAAAGAAGAATTATCAGGACTGTGCTTAGGGTAATCTTTCTTTTTAATTAATGGCTGCATCTTAAATGTCTCTCCACGTGGAAAAAACCCCAACATAACTATATTTTATTTGACTGCTATGAATGGCTCCATTTTGTTTTTTTTGTATTTGTTTATAGAAGTGAACGAACAAATTCATGTTTTAATTTGTTCAGCGGTCACCACCCTTCCGTCGACCCGCACGGAATGTGTTAATAAAGTTCAGGTTAATTGGGCAACAAGTGTTGGTAAGGGGGTAGGGGAAACAGAAGGGTAAGGATCGTGGACTGGGGGTATAGGGGTGAAAGAGAGGGGGAGGTTCAGAAGTTGTGTGTTCTCTATTCTCGCGGTTCAATTCTACCTCCACCATAGAAGGTCATGGGTTCGTATCGCACCCAAGGGAAATACTTGACTCCAAATGGAATTCTGTTTTATAGCCAGCATGCATACTGTAGCCAGGGTAGGAACAGTAGACTTTTAAATGTCCCTTTCTTCCTTGCGATAGGATTATTTCTAGAATATTTCAGGTCATTCTAGGGGGAGCGGTTTAAAAATGAAGGAAGGAGGGAGGTAAAGTGAGAATTGGAGAGACGGTTGAAATTTTGTGAGGGAAAAATTATTTGAAGCTAACGCGTCACAATTGAAGTAATATATTTAAACACGGTTGCTACACTCGATTAATGCACGTGACTTGCGTCTGAGATCGCACCCTTAGTGAGCTCAGAATATCCTTGTATCGTGTGTTTTAGTAGCCACTTTAATATTAATTTTCTAATCCGAAAGAAATTCAAAATAATTTCTCTTATGTTCAAGGCCGCCCATGTTTTGGCTTACTAAAAATAACGGAGCGCTTGGTCACCAGTCTTAACTCTGGTTTAATGACATCGCTGTGTTTGGGGGTTTAAAGAAGAGGTGTATCAGGTAAGACACAGTGGCTTCAGAGATCCTCGTAATTAGGTTACATGTGCTAATTGCCCTGGAAATAAAATAAAACCTTACTATTGGTTACTATATTTGAGTCTGTCTCTTTTAATTGGTGGGGGATGTGCAAAGGTCATAATTTAAATTCAAAGCAGAAATCGAGGATAAAGTTTTTGTTTCTGTCACATTAAACACATTAGAAATGTCCTTACCATTGTTGTTCATTTTAAAATGTTTAAAATTTAAAATAACGCCTTGTGTTTTGATAAATAATTCCTTCAAGTATAGTTAGATAATTACTTTTCTTAAAAATTTAATTTTTTAAAATCTCCAATAATTTCGTTTACAATCTACATCTGAAGAGTGTTTTATAACAGTTACAAAACAATATTTGTAGTTTTTAAGAAACGCTATATTTTAAGACTATTGTTCTGATAGCCAAGTTTTCAAGGTGAATTTTATTGATGTTTATTGAAGTATATCTAGAGTAATTAGCATTTTGTATAAGAGTTTATTAATATATTCACGTTCCAAATTCTGGGAGTTTATGTTTAATTTAGGGATTGTTGTTCCATGTTGAATTAGATAGAAAATCATTGGCTAAATACTCATAATTTTTACTTAAATAGCTAAAGGTACGTTTAACAAATATAAATAGTTTATACATCGGGAATTACAAATTCATAGTTTTTTTATGTTCCTGTTTTCGTTAGCTTCAAACATTTATTTTATAACATATAAGGTTTCTTTATGAGTTAATATATATTTTTCATTAAATATATTATTTTAAACTAATAACATGTTATTGGACATGACTGAATTAATAGTTAACCAATTACTTTTTAATATTGTTCAAGCACACATAAATAAACCTTTATTGGACTTTTTTCACATTTACTAAACTTGACAAGTGTTTACGAGAAAATACTTCATCAATATTTTAAACGTCCAAAGTTGTAATAAACATCAAGAATCATCATATTTCTACCATATCGGTGTTATTTTTGCTTCTTGATTATATTTCTACTCCTCCGTCCATAAAAGTTAAGGTCTTGTTTTAACGGTATTTTACGGTAAATAAGGTTTATTAGTCTTACTATGCTGAACTTTTTTCCTGTTCTACGACAAGTGATCTCTTATTGGGTCAAATATCTAACCTTCAACTAGCATTGACATTTGTACGTGACCTTAAATATATTCCCATGGTAATAGATCGATGCTATGTTGAGCTGAGGAGAGAGCTATCATTCTTCATAGGCCCCAATTGCTGATAGGTTAAGTTTGGACCTATTTTAAGATATATACATATATATGTATACACTGTAACCACCATATTGAATAAAACTATTGGGCGACAAAGATGAATGTTTTTTTCCTTATATCAATATCATCTTAAATAGTACAGTAATAAAAAACACTTCAGTCACAATAACAATAAAATATATCATAATGATCTAAAAAAAAGAACGGTTCCACCGCCATAAATACACCAAAAACTTATCCTCACATTTCCTACAAAACAAACACTTCCTAGCTAAGATCAGGATATGCTCCTTCAGACCAAGCCTGTTCTCACAGACCCCTTCCGCAAGAACTATATTCTGACAAGAAAACCCTCCGCGAGTGGACTCCGCTCTCTCGCGGAGGCTTAAATGAGACAGATGTGTGAATAAAATAATGAAAGAGTGACGTCAACTGATATATACATATATATGTACAAAACTGTATATATATATATATATATATATATATATATATATATACAAAGTGTATCTAAAACATTGCATCAAACTTTGGCAGGCTATTCCTTGGGTGAAAATAGAATAATTCACATCAGCAACCTAGGGTCCATCTTGAATAATAAGGGTGGTATACACCCCTAAAGATAGAGCTAAAAACGACTATTGTGTGAAATATTATGAAAACTGGTTAGGGTATTACAACGAATATTTGTAAACTACTTATTGAAACCTTGATCGTTAGTAAATTAAATGTGCTGTTACCGTTACCCACCCACATCATGTAAAAAAGGGGGGATTGTAACACTTTTTTCTGCAATAAAATAAGTCAGAGTAAGTATTACCGATTTTTACTTAAGATTACAAAACATGGAGTAAAATTAACAAAAAATGGTGTCTTGAAGAAACTGTCTAGCTCACCCCATTTCCGAGATAATCATGCATGTGTGATTTCAAAGTCAAGTGTTAATTCCTGCCAGGTAGGGAGCCAGTATAGCTGTGTTTCTAGCTGTGTTAGATACATTTGTCTCTGAGCTCAAACTTGTGTGATTATCTCGGAAACGGGGAAAGCTAGACAGTTTCTCCAAGACACCTTTTTTGTTAATTTTTACTCCATGTTTTGTAATCTTAAGTCAAAATTGGCAATACTTACTCTTACATATTTTATTGCAGAAAAAAGTCTTACAACCCCCCCTTTTTTACATAATGGGGGTGGGTAACGGTAACAGCACATTTAATTTATTAATGATCAAGGTTTCAATAAGTAGTATACAAATATTCGTTGTAATACCCTAAGCAGTTTTCATAATATTTCACACAACAGTCGTTTTTAGCTCTATCTTTAGGGGTGTATACCGCCCTTATTATTCAAGATGGACCCTAGGTTGCTGATGTGAATTATTCTATTTTCACCCAAGGAATAGCCTGCCAAAGTTTGATGCAATGTTTTAGATACACGTTGTATATATATAACTGTATGTTAACAAATGTATTTATATGTACAACTATATACACACAAACGTATATATACTGTATATAGTTGTTTATCTATAAATATAGATTTGTATTACATAAATAAAGGGTAGGATGCAGTATTTAGTGCACTACCCTTGAATAAATGTTTCCCTCCCAAATAATTATAAAGTAATTATTCAGTAAGAAAAAATCCATAAATATCCATTTTGAACAAAAAATGATTACATAAAGGCTCGAAAAAAATTTGAGTTATAACTAAGCTACTGCCTGGAAACTATCCTCAATTTCAGAGCTAGAATCAAGATAAATATAAAGTTATGAGGTATGTCAATTTAAAATCTAAATATCAAGTTTGAACGAAATCCAACTAAATTTTTCGGCTTTAGCATGATTTATAAACAGAATTGTGAAAAAAAAAACCCTAACTTTTTTGGCATCGGGTGCAAATAAAAGTTGAAGATTTATCATAATATCGAGGATGGAATGTTTAATGATTACAATGCTGCTTCTATATGAAAATGCTTGTTTAAATTTCAAAGCTTCTCACGAACATGTAGATAAATTAAGTATAGGTGTAGAAACATAGTTCAATCCCTCAAGCGTTTCTTAGAATAAGTGCCATCCCTTATCTCCCGAACAATACCCTTCCCTTGTAGCACGACTTTTCTTCAAGAGGATGAAGATCTGACCCTTGATTTAAGGACCTATCGGCGACGGTCGGGTCAAGAGTGCGGCCATTGCGTGCAGCCAGCCACTAGGGGCAGGGTCTGCAACCAAGCGAGACTTACCTCTCTGTAGGGCAATAACTGAGCTGAAACAGCGACCAAAGGGGACAGGCTAACGGACTGTCGAAAGAGGTTTAAGAGAGATGGAGGGACAGCGTTTGTACTTGACATCCTGTTCTGAGTGCTTCACCCCGTGCCATCAGAATCATGGTCCATCTATGAGGAAACCAACTGAATCTCGATAGATGATTCTAGTTTGAGCTCTTGCTGAGTATAAAATAGTACAGTATATATCACCCAACTTGCCCTCTTATTCAGAAGAAATTCACTGTTTTGTCCTAGATTTTTTTTATCACCACGTATTACTACCCATTTGGGTTGTACACATATGTACTAATTGGTCTAAGGTATTAAGGATGAGGGAGGTTGAATTGAAAGGAAGTGTACCCAAATTTTCTTGGCGGAAGAGTTGAAAATCATTTAGGAAAATCCACTCTCAGTACACCCGACTGGGATAGAACCTAAATCTCCAAATCATTGGCAGTCCAGTCCATTGTGAGATTGACGCCTTAGACCATGTGGCTCCAGAAGTGGGTAACCGTCTTATTTAAACTGTTGACTTTAAGGTGTAACATATTTTATGCAATGTAAGCTACGGGGCTGCAACAAAGCTTCGCCATTCAAGTCTATTCTCCACCACACTCTTTGAGTTCGTCCCATGTCTTTCTGAATACTCCGCCATCTTTATCGAAGCTCCTCCATCCAAGTCGTCGTTGGCGTGTCCCGACGTCGGCGTCCTTTCGCTTTCTAGTCCAGAGCTTCTTTTAAGACGTTATCCTTGTCTCTTTGGAGAGTGTGGCTAGGCCAGCTACACTCGCACATTTTGAGATCCAATTGGATGAGCTTCTGGCGGATTTGATTCCACAGATCTTCAATTGACACTAATTTGAACAACACAAACCCAAATACGTTCCCCAGACATCTTTTGATGAACTTTTGCAATATCTGCTATTGCCACTTGCAACTAATTGATCTCCTGTTGGTTACAATGTAGATATACATTTACAAATATTTTACATTTAAATTATGTAACGAAAATTTTATAAATCTTAAAAACCATACAACTAGAAATATTATACATAAATCAATCAAAATCGCTATAATTATAATGATAAATTATTACAAATTTTATCTCAATCACAAATAATACTATCAATAAAACATTCATAGTCGTTAGTTCAATCCTTCAAGCTAGTGTGTAAGTTGTGTGCTTTAAATATTTTTAAACACACATTAATTCCAAAAAAAATCCTCAAATAAAATAATTTATTGCTTAGAATAATATTTATTAAAAATAAAACTATAGTCCCTTTGAGTATTTTTAAAACATCTAGTGTTTTTTTTTTCTCTGCTATAATAAATCCAATCTCCTAGCAATATTAACTCAATGAGTCCATAGCTGCCATAGTTCCATTAATGGAATAAGACTAGTATAGCAAAATAATACTATGTGTTAAATAGTAATATGAATGATTTGTATCTATACAATAGCAACTTTATTCACCTGAATTATCAATCCAATATTTCTAGAATGTAATTACCAGTTATTTTATTGCTTCTGCCTTTCTGTTTGATTTCCCGACTGTTGGTATATTTTACAATATCCTCTTACCTTATTACCTCATGTCATTCTTTAGGTTTTTGACACAACAGCTACAAACATACTTAGTTATAGAACATTGCCTTCCAGAATTTGTTTTATTCATGGTAAATTTTTATTAAATATCCTTCTTGAAACTCGTTTATAGTCTAGAATTCAAACTAAAAGCCACTTTTAAAAACATTTTATCAAATAATGTACTATGGATGTCTTATAGTCAAAAAAGTCAATATATATGTGAAACACATCTATCTCGTTTGAATAACATTGTTCTATATACAAATACAATTATAAGACCAGGTTAAATTAAATACCTAATAATTGTATAGGTTTTTACTCTAATTATATACACACATATTTTCATTAAATTGTATAAATAAATAAGGTATTTTATTGAATAAGCACAAATTCTCTGTTCTGCAATTTAACATCGTTGATAGAGTATAATTAAAAAATCTACCTTTCCAAACTGTATATTATTTTAATATATACATTCAGTATAAATGTGATTCCTAGACACAGTACATACAATTTAAAATGTATATCATATTCACTGAACAGGGATGTCTTTGTTTATTCTTTTTTTAATAATTGATACTCAGAATGCACTATGTAAAAACTTGTAATATTTCCTTACGTGACCCATTGGGAGTCGAGCATTTTCACTCGATTTCCTAATAGTTTATTCATTTCAATAAGAAACGAATGCATATAAACCAGTTCACGTTGGGTGAACTTAGTGTCGACATAAAAAATCAACAGCAATGAATCGATTTCTGAAGAGATCTTCAGTTACTTTGAAATCTCTTTTAAACATTCTTGGATTTAAAATCTTGGTAATTAACACATTCCATTGACATTTGCTTAAATTTATTACAGTAAAATTCTTAGGTAAAAATGTGCCAAATACTTTTTACACACTACATTATTAGGCCTACCATATAACAGCTTACCATAGTATTTTTATGTTGATTTATCATACAGCTAAAGTATTGTAGTAGTACATATTATCTACCTCGATGTTGTGATGGATATTGAAGTCTTCTGTGGCCCCAAAATAAAAAAAAATTGATTTTATAATTTTGTCTGTATTTATATTTGTTTGTATATCCATCCATCTGTTTGTACCTAGGGCTACAGCCGAAATTATTTGATGTATTTCGTTAAAATGTTATATGGTCTTACCTCAGGGGTATATTGCTATTTTAATTTTAGCTATAAAATTAAGGGTAGTTTAATAATTTCCAAAAAAAAGGCCCTTACAATTTGGTTCAAAATTGGTTTATTGGGAGTGTTTTATATGTTCACTGAACGTTTTGGTGTGTAATAAAATAGTGAATAAATAAAACTGATATTTTTTCCAGCAATCTATAAATTGTTATCAGTTTTTGTTTCACTCAAATAATTGATCACATATAATACGTAGAATCAACATAATTTGAAAATATACTTAAAAATAAATTATAGCGTAGCGGTCTACGTCTTTAATAAACTTGTTTTGGTAAGTTTTTAGCTCGAGCAATTTACACTCCCTTTTATGAAAAATTAAAAAACTGGAGTCTCTCTTTCTATATATTGCCTATTAAAAATCTATTTTCCTATTTATTAAAAAAGAGAGAAGCATGAAGAAAAACTGTCTCGTTTAAAATGACTCTTCTTCGGGTGGAAAGAGTTTTAATTAAGAGGAGTGTGTCATCTTTCTGAAATAAGCTTTTTTTAGATTCATATTTTCCAAATTAATTTCACAGAAACAAAGCAGCGTGCAGCGCCAGAAGCACTCTTCATTACTTATGAAGAAAAATATAAAATAACCATTTTTGGCCGTGTAAGGTATAGATCTCGCCATAAACTGGAATAAAGATGACCTGGAGATCGGGGTTCGAATCCCGGTTGGGCGTATAGAGGGTGGTATTTCCCCTAATTATTCTTCCACTGTATTTACACGTGAATGTGTCTACACTTAATCTATATTCAACCACAACACATTAGCGTAATTAGTATATATGGGTATAACACTGATGAGTAGTAAGATAGTAAGACGTGGTAATAAAAATTCTTTTAAATAGTTTTTAAAGTTTAACTTAAATTAAAGGCGAATCTAATGCATCCTGGCCACATGCACTGTTTTGTAATTTTATATAATTCAGAATATCCATTTATCATAGAGCTTCACTATCCTTCTACACACGTAAATTATATTACGTCTAACGGTCAGAGCGAGGAAATTGTACAGCAAGCTTTTTTTTTAATGTTTCCACAACGTAGCGTCAACCTTTATAGCTCAGAGAAAAATAATAATAAATTATATACGCCAACCGTAGCGGAGGAGATAGGGTTATATTTCCTGGACACGCTCACCTTCCGTAACTACAGTTGGTAGCACTGATTTACACGGAATACATTAACCTTATGGCAGCTTTAGACACGACCCAGACAATATTTAAGTTTTATTCAAAAACTAGACGATATTTACATAATTTTTATGGAAAATAAATATATATTATTATATGGTTTATTATTAATATCACTAGTAATTTTGTGAACATTAGACCTCGCTCCCTCCATGTTACTATCGTTACTACAGCCTTATTAGTAGTTCTGTGAACAGTAGACCTCCCTCTCTTCATGCTACTATCGTTACTACAGTCTTACTAGTAGTTCTGTGAACAGTAGACCTCCCTCCATGTTATTATCGTTACTACAGTCTTACTAGTAGTTCTGTGAACAGTAGACCTCTCTCCCTCCATGTTATTATTGTTACTACAGTCTTACTAGTAGTTCTGTGAACAGTAGACCTCCCTACCTTCATGCTACTATCGTTACTACAGTCTTACTAGTAGTTCTGTGAACAGTATACATTTAGTTACTTAAGTTAGTTATGAAATCTAGTATGGTTTTCAACCCACATAATCAATATTTTAATATATTTTAAATGAATTACATCAGACGTCTAGTTTTTAGGGTTGTGCGGGGCTATAAACTTAGGAAGTACAGTAAAAGGTAAAATATCCTTCACTATAACTTTTAAACTCTCAATAACTGTCACTACTTTGTAACATTTTTAAGAATGAATCAACTTTTATTTTATTAATAAAAACTCTGAAATATCTCACTAAGCTGTGACATATTTCAATCTCTATACCAACTACTAAATATTATTTTAACACCAATTACTAACTAAATTACATTTATAACGTAGGCAGAGATAAAGAAATTAGGCGAGTAAAGGAAAATATATTGTTTTATATTTAATATTACCAACATTATTTGCGAGAAACAAAAATACCTTACAAATTGTAACACTATGAAAGGACAATAGCGAGTCTTAGGCTAAGAAAATTTAAATATTCAGAGCTTTTGTCTTTAAAAAGTTATCATCGCACACCTCATTTAGTTACTTATTAAGACGTCATTAATTTAAATTGTATGCACCAGAGGATAGAACTACCCTCATGACATAACTGTATGACATATAGTATTGAATCTATTTCACGGCGTCAGAGGTATAATTAAACATATTTGGGGATAAAACTACCCTCATGACATAACTGTATGACATATAGTATTGAATCTATTTCACGGCGTCAGAGGTATAATTAAACATATTTGGGGATAAAACTACCCTCATGACATAACTGTATGACATATAGTATTGAATCTATTTCCCGGTGTCAGAGGTATAATTAAACATATTTGGGGATAAAACTACCCGCATGACACAACTGTTTGACATCTAGTATTGAATCCATCTCACGGTGTCAGAAATTTATATTAATCTGTTACATTGTGGCATATTAGGAACTCATAATTTCATTGCCTCACTTAAAAAAAAGTATATTGAGCTAATCCTTTGTCCATTTTTGTACTAAATATCTTACTAAGCACCTTGTTTTCAAGCACCCTAAATTTGTTTTCGTCGTGTACGGTAGAATACCATGTTTAACACCCGTAGAGAACAACTGGTAAAATGATTGATATTCTAAGTTTAATATTCCTCGAAAGCAGGATAGATGTCAAAATCTTACTGACAGCCTACTATCATTAATTTCCCAACTGTATTCTTTTCCTAATTTCCACTCTACTACATCTTTATTGCTGGTTAATATTGCTAATAAATATTTAAACTCACTGACCATGCTACATGATAAGTGGTTCAAAATAATCAATATATTATTGTCCTCAATACGTACTCTCTGTTTCTTCATTATATTATATTTATTGGAGTATAAAACTACCCAATATAAGCAACAGTTTAATATCTAGTATTATATTTACCTCACTGGCTTATTAGTTAGTGAAACATTTACCTGAGGGTAAATCTCAATGCAATAACCTATTTATACAGCTATTTATATTATACAGGTTGTATCGATTTATGTGGGAAGTAACTGGAATGTGGATCGTGAACCTAAAAACCACACAAAGAGTATTTATTAACATACGTCTTATGTCCGATGGTTCGTGAGATAAGGCCTTCCCATATTCTGCTGGAATCTTTAATAGCCCTACTTGATACACCCCTGTTCATGTAGCTTCAGCCCTGCCTGTGTACCAACAGTGATACGTTACTTACAATAGGTACAACCAGGGTTTATCAGGTAAGACTATAAACAATTCCAGCAGGAATTTGGAAGGTTTTATCTCGGGAATCACCGGACATTGAACATATTTTCATAGGGATTTTTTGTGTTGTTTTAAAATCTACTGTTCACTCCCCAGTGACTTTCAACATACATCGGATACACCCTGTATATTCATTCTTCACTACCTTTACGATGATATTGTATTGAAATTACAATAATTATTCATTTACTTGTTGATACAATTTCAAGGTGTATGTTCAAAAAAACCTATTTAATTTAGAGTTATCTCTCCCCAATGTTATATAAAATACTCAATGTAGACTATAATTCTGTCATTTAATTTTAAAGATATAAGTTAGTTTAAAGTCATATTTGGTCAGTAAAAAATATCAAGTATTTATTTTTGAAAATAATACTTGTAACTCCGTCTGTATTAGTAATTTTACCACACAAGGGAAGGGGAAAGGGAGGTTCATTGTAGTAACAGTATGGAAACAAACTATATTTTACTATGTATATGTTTTTTTGTTTCAAAATAATGAACATGATCCATGAAAAAACTTAAATATAAACCGGCAGAGGATCATGTGTAGTGACCAAAGCTTGTAGATATTCTGTTTCATTAATTAAGATAGTAAAATTACATAAATTCTAAAAACAAAAACAAAAAAAAACACGTTTTGAAAATAAACCAGAACATGAATAATAGGAAGTTCTCATTTAGAAAACAAAACAAAAATAAACACGTGCTTTAAAAGGGTAAGGTATTATTTTCGAACTATCGGATAATAATTCAATAATTCACAATAAGTTTGAAGAATAGAGGAAGAAAAGATTTAACAGTTTATATTTATCACAAAATATAATAGAACCTTGTACGAATAATTGCTATCAGGTGAAAACTAATAATAGTCATATATTTTTTTTGTAAATGCAATTTTCTTCGAAAATATCATAATTTTTAATTCTTGACAATATTAATAAAAAAATTTTTTTATACTTGGAAAATGAACGTACTTCAGCAAAATATTCGGACACTTACAACAACATTACTGCTTTTTATTTTATTCTGAAAATTGAAGAATGACACCTTGACAAGGGAATCGAACCCAGAACCTTTGACTTAGCACGCAAATAGTCTAACCACTGAACTATCCAGGAATCGTCCCGTGCCCAGGGTCATATTTTAGGGCAGTCGGACGTGCGGAAATCTTCGGCTACAAATGTGTGATTTTATTAAGATCACGAGCTATCAGATAATGCAGCATTAAGCCAACAGAGTCAAAGGTGGATGCATTATCATCACTGAAATCATAAAAATTAACTTTGGCTATTTGATGCTTTTTATTTGTTTAAAATTATTTTTTCATGAATGTAAGGTGTACGATTTGTTTACCTTGACCAATTACTATATAAATATTGCCTATAAATAGGGCCATAGTCTCTAATTATTCAAGGTAAGATTAATACCTTTACAGTTTAACGGGGTGTACTAGTGATTGAGATGCTAACCAGAATTACCAGTTGTGCTGTAAGATTTGGAGTTTGAATCCCTGCCAATCCCAAATAAATCAAAATATTATTCAAGAGTATGGCTTAGTTTTCATGAAACGTTCCTCATTTGCGCACGCCACTTTGTCTATCTCCCCAGGGGTAGCGTACTACTTGTCGATAAGGCAGGGTGAAACGTCACCTATGATTTCTGCAGTGCATCAGTCTGATTAACAATCTACAAAACTTATTGGACTCGATTTAGAGGAGTGTTTTATACGAGTCGTTTCGAGGGAGAACAATTTGACAGGGATGTGCTTGCATTTATAGTTTTTTTTAAATCAATAAACAAGTTAGCGGGTTTCATAAACTTTCAAAGAATGAAACGTTATTTGACAATTAGTGATGGGTAATTATGACGGCTGATAAATGGATCTATAGTGACATTCGCGCTGAGAGTTTAGAAATTATGTATTGTTTTGCATGTATTGATTTTGTTTGAATTTATAATCGACACAAGAAATACATTTTAATAATTAATTTAAAAAAATACTCTGTGATCCACATCGTGGACTAAATATCAAGTTAGTTTAATCTGGTTTGTTTGTTCTGATGCTGTTCTGGCGTAGTGAGGGTGGTTTTTTTAAATTATTGTGAATACTTGTAGTAAGGAAGTATTATGATAAAAAAATCGAATTTATAATTTTCAAGGATGTCAACGTTTCATGACTCCCTGAACCCGTAACAGTGGTTTATCACAATGTCGTCTGTTTGTCTTTGTTTCTCCGTCTAGAACCGAAACCTTTTTACCGATTATACTAGCACTTGGTATTTATGGTTTTCATAAATTTCTCCCAAGGGATTACTGGAATTAGCTATCAAACCCTAAAATTAAGGGTAGTTTACTCAAGGGCGAATATTGGAAATTGCGATTTCCTCTAAACAGGCTTTAGCGATTTTGATTACAATTGGTATCTTGGCACGAATAAACACTACAAAAAAAATTGTGTATCTTATTTTATTTCTGGGAAAATTAATTTAGGGGCTTTCCATAAATTTATACCTCCAATTTTGATAATACTTCAGATATTCTAAGAGATACGAAATTACTTATCTTTTCTAAAATATAGGACTATTAAAGATAGAGAATGTAATCGCAATATGTATTTTTTATACAACCAATAATTTATACCTTAGAAGCCAATATATATTTTTAAACGGTGGTTTGAGAAATATTTTGTTGATTTTTATGCCCATTGGTGAATAAAAATGTTCCCTTTTTTCTCAATATGTTTCTGTAGTGGTGTCTATTATTTTGTTTCACATATCTTATTAGTTTTAAGTAAATATTTCCATTTTTATGTAAAAGAGCGAGAATGTCTGTGCGACGCACCGTAACATTTATTTTCATAAATGATTTCCAACTCTAATTCAGATCTAATCCTGTAACATTCCATCTAGATTCGACCTTCTTCATCCTTAAATAATCGGTTTGGCTGCATGCAGATATACTAAAAAAGAGGTAGTAATTCGTGGGGGGATAAAATTCAATGAAATATATTGTTTAAAATATTCTTTTAGTGTAACTATAAAATTGTACAATAACCTGAATAACTTTAGTAAAATACATTACTTGAATATTAAAAACATAATATTTTATAAATAAAAGAAAATGTTTGAAATTAATTATCCAGGCTATCACCTCATATTTTATGGTCAAAAGAATTAAAACTGTTCATTAAGTGTAGAAAAAAACACAAGTTTGGGTTGGTTTTTTATGTAGCACTATTGAATTTTAAAAAATAAAATGCATTTCTTATAAGAATGGTTTCATACCATTTACAAGCAGGCTTCCATTAAGAGTTGATAATGCAACGTTGATGAGCTCTAATCAAGCTTACAAAATTAAAAATGTCTGAAAGGATCAACTAAATATCTACATATGTTTGACCCAAATAATAATTTAAACAAACTCGAGGGTGTTTCCAAAAATTACATAAAAAGCCTCCGAAGGGTTTCAGGAAATGAGGGCTGAAAGGGGGAAATTTTCCTTCGTTATAAATAAAACAGGGCTGCTACTCTTTACTCTAGCTACCTTGTTCGGTCGACTTTGTACTTTTGAAGATGCAAGGATGGGAAACTTGGATATATGAGATCGGCAGGCTTATAATAGTTCTTTCAACTTCCTTTTATTTTTTTTCATTCATTTATTATTAAATTATCATCTTTTATTTCTATCTTGAATGTTCTCCCCGATAGAAAATCTAATAGGCTATCTAATCTCAGTTATTTGTTGTTTGAATATTGATCATTATCTGGTATATGGACAAAATGGCGGATAGATGAGAGAGAACAAACCAACTGATACACAGTTAATAACATTTAAAAAAATAGAGACCTGCTTCGGTGATCGCATGTTTCAACGTGTCACAATTGTGTCAGAATGTGTTGCGGATGATAGGGGGATAGAAGCTCCAATCCCAGTCGGGTGGACTTAGGGTGTTTTTTTTTACAAAATGGTCTTCCACTCTCCCTCCACGCAAATGCAGGTATACTTACTCTAAGTTCAATCTTTCTAATCCATAACTCATTAGGGTAATTAGTACATATGAGTATCACTTGAACAGATGGTAAGACGCGGTAATAAATAAAAAGAAGCTTAAAACACATGCAGCTTGTTATCACTAGAGGTCCCGTGATTGGATCCTGACTGATTCACTATAATATTTGATTGTGTCGAGGATATTGTCGTAAAGGTTTGCCAGGGTAATCAGGGTTTGTTAAAACTCTACCTGTAAAACGTTCTCCTTCATTAGGTCCCCATTTGACCAATCATAGGTAGGATATACACTAAATAACTCATATGGGTGAAATAAAAGATAGAAATCCGTTGATACCTGGTCAATAGGTATTCTACCAAGTCCTGAGAACAATTCAAAAGGTACAGTTTAAACTAACTTTGCTAAACCGGTCAACAAGCCACGATACGCCACCGTTTGGAATATACCATTTGAAAAAAAAATTTGGTCCTATGAATATAAGAAAATACTTGCTCAAATAAAACCCACCTGAGTTTTATTGGAGGTTAACTTAAGATATTTACCTTTATTTTTTACCGTGAAACAGAATTACTTTTTCACCTTTAGTCAATTGTGTTTCGAAATTTGAAGCACTGTTTTTCCATCCCTTATACCTTCTATTCTCCTCTATCTATCGGTCTTACTTCAACCTCTTCTCCCTCCTTCCCCTTCCTCCTACTTCTCTAAAGTCTCAAGAGACCAAAACAGAGAAGTTGGTCTCTGTTCTGACAGTTGACAACCATCCTGGGTTCGTAGAGCGTCATTGTGATCCCAAAGGGATACCAAGAGCGGTTCACCCGAATACATACCTACCCCCTCAACCCCCCATTCACCCCACACCTTCAGGAGAACGCTTAGCACGTAATAATAATAATAATTATTATTATTAGCACCGCGTCTTACTACCCGTTCGGGTTATACGCACTTACGCTAATGTGTAATGGTAGGGTGATTGTGAGATGAAATGGAGGACCTACAGTTTAACCTGGGATCCGAACCACGGTGGAGGTCTGGCATTCTTCACATTCACAAGTTGTGATTAATACACGTCTTGTCATAGGTTGAAGGAAGGGTTTGGCAATCAGATAAATCTGTGCCGGGACACGTAATAATCTTACCCTAGGAGATCACTGGTTTGATTACAGACATCTTCACTTGGGACAATATTTTGACTGTGAGATTCTCAGTCCTATTTTTAGTGCGAATTCTGGTGCAATACACTTCAAATAACCTTTTATTTCATTTTTGTAATCTTGGATCAATCACTTGGTTGTTGTAGTTTATGTTAAACTTATTATATAGACCTATGTACAGTACATGAAAAAAGGTCGGTTTCAATCCCATTTGGTGGACGCATGATCCAAGGCATCATTCTTGCGGTATACTGAGCTGCTGATGACGGAGATATACGGGTTTTAATCCCGGTTGGGTGTATTGAGGTATTTAAAAAAAAGTGTTTGCTTCAATCCTTCCACGAAAATATGGCTACATATCTTAAAAACATTTAATGTAAATATGTGGATTTAATAAATGCATAGTAGGACGTTAAAAAAAGTAATTGTGTTTATCTGTTATTTTGTATTAACTGAATAAATATACTATACATATATATATATTATATATAATTGTGTATACTTTTTAAATGTTAGTTTTTTATTGATCATAGCCTTAAAAACAGAGTGGTGTAATTTTAAAATAATACGAAAATATTAAAACAGCACCAGATTAACAACTGGGATTCTAGGAGATTAAAATAACAATTAACATTCCTAACAAAGGCGAGCTTTTATGTTTCTCTCCAATAATATATCTTCCAAGTGTTCAATCTTGGTTTCTTAGCTAGCGAACTGTCGTGTCTGGTAAGAAGAACAGGTTTATCTCCAGTACTATATCCGCCAAGAGGTCAGCCTTGGTCTCTTAGCTAGTCGTGTCAAGTAAGAAGGACTGGACTTAATTCCCTCCAGTAATATATCTTCCAAGAGTTCAACCTTGGTCTCTTAGCTAGCGAACTGTCGTGTCAAGTAAGGACAGGTTTACCTCCACTAATATATCCTCCAAGAGTCAACCTTAGTGTCTTAGCTAGCGAACTGTCGTGTCAAGTAAGGACAGGTTTCCCTCCAGTAATATATCCTCCAAGAGTTCAACCTTGGTGTCTTAGCTAGCGAACTGTCGTGTCAAGTAAGAAGGACAACATACTAGTTGTTGAGCCGCCATGTGAGTTATTGAATAGCCCACCCCACCACCCACCACCCACCACACCCTATACCCACCTTGTCGCCACGACGTTAATCAACCTCACAAGTCATTGCCAGTGCTACCACTACCCGAACACCGCCGCTGTTAGGTTGGCGGAAGTGACGCGAGATGGAGGCGGGCGGTGGTTGTCGCCCCATAAATTACATCGCCATGTCTTATTGAATGTTCTACTAGCGTCACCTTGTAGCGCCTCCCTTCTCGTGGATTGATGGGAGCGTTCATTTCGCGGTGCTGGGGGCGAGAGTGGACTATCTCACCGAGTTTAAAGGTCACTAACTCTCTCCATTCTTACTACCCCGTACGTAATGTGCGACATTATTAGGGCATGGATGATGTGTAATCTGGATCAGTGTTTACCAAACTTTCTAGAGTCGCATACCCTTTTAGGGGCTTTACCCAATGTTATAAACCTAGAGCGCACATACCCTCAGAGGTACGCGAACACATTATAAGGGGTAAATAAGAAATTTAAAATGTTTACACATTCATATATTTCTCATTATTTTATATGTAATTTATTTTTGATGTAGATTATAGAATATGTATAGCTTGTGTTATGCACCAAAAACTTTTGGGGTAAAAATTATTATTAGCACCGCGTCTTACTACCCGTTCGGGTTATACGCACTTACGCTAATGTGCAATGGTAGGGTGATTGTGAGATGAAATGGAGGACCTACAGTTTAACGTGGGAATCCGAACCACGGTGGAGGCCTGGAATTCCTCACATTCACAAGTACGTCTTGTCAGAGGTGAAGGAAGGGTTTGGACAATCAGATAAATCTGTGCCGGGACCGAGAATTGAACCCCGGACCCTCAGTACAGAGGTCCGACACCTTACCCCTAGACCACCAGGTCACCGACTTGGGGTAAAAAGTTGAGAAGAAATATTTTCTGATGGTACACGAACAAAAAAGTTTGAATACCATTGTCCTAACCAACTTCCGTCCCCATGTCTCCCCGTGTAGCTTACTGTAGTTTGTGAGAAAATGTGTGATAATCAATGTTTTATTTTGAAAAATCAATCATTGTTTTTAGAACTGTGTGAAAAAAACAATACAACAATTTTTTAATAAAATACGCTTAGCCATATTTAGAAAAGAATATATTTGAAAAAAAAGTTAACTATCAGTTTTTCTTAATTTATATATAAAAACGAATATAATATCTTATTTATCTTGCGAAATACTCTCTGAATACCCATTATAAATAAAAGTAACTTATATTCTGAAAATTGAAAAATGACACCTGGACACGGGAATTGAACCAGGCACCTTTGGCTTAGAACGCCAATGCCCTAACATAATAATTGTACAAGTGTCAGCAATAAGCCAACAGCCGAGTCGAAGGTGGCTGCGTTATCTGATAGCTCGTGATATTAATAAAATCACACATTTGTAGCCGACGATTTCCCCAAGTCCATCATAGACTGTGCCTTAAAATATGAGTGAAGAATGACCGTAGGTACGGAATGATCCCTCGATAGCTCAGTGGTTAGAGCATTGGCGTGCTAAACCAAAGGTCCTGGTTTCGATTCCCTTGTCCAGGTGTCATTTTTCAATTTTCAGAGTATGATATCTAGGTGGAGTAATCCTCACTAAAAGCATAAATAATAGCTTTGGCTATTTGATTCTTAAAATTAATTTAACTAACAAAATGTATTTTGAACAGTACTTCTTTTAATAATGTTATTTCAAATACATAATATAAAAACAAAACAAAAAATAAATATATCTAATACCAGTATATTAGCGATTAGGACGCTTCTCCACAATTTTTATCCCCAGTATATGTTCCCAATTTATTAACCTATTTAATCCACCGTTAATCCAAATAATTATTAGTGCATATAAAAAGTATTTCTAAAAGTAAGTATTCCAGAAAGGAGTAAATCAACAAAATCAATAAATTAACACGAATTCTATAGTTAAATTTAACTAGACAGGACCCACAAAAAATAACTTTTTTTTTCAATTATGAATATGAAATAAAAGAATCAACGTAATATTCAGATTTTTCAAAACCTAAGCTCTTTAACTAAACTACAACTGTACCACAGCATTATAATTAGAACTACCATGATTTTTATCAATTAAAACTCAATGAAACAATTTTTTTAATATATAAAACTCATGACAACATATTTTAGAAGATATCTTTTATCCATGGTGTCGTTGGACGCATTGTCTAAGGCATCACTTTAGCAATAGACTAGACTGCAGATAAAGGGTGCACTTGAGGGTGTTTTACACTATTTTTCTCCACGCAAATGTAGGTACACTTTCTCTAGATTCAACCTTCCTCGTCTCTAACACTACAGCGTAATTAGTACAAATGCGAATAGCCCTAACAGGTAGTAAGACGGTGTGTTAAAATAAATCTATATTTGAACAAAAGTGACATACTGCTTTAGTTAATACAAGTCTCGACCATGACACTGCAAACACATGTAGAAAATAACAAAGATCTTAACCTCACGGGTGGGCACGCGAAGTGAACGTCAATGCCATCTAGTTCGAATCCTGATCGGGCAGACCAAGGGTGTTTTGTTTTTTTTCTAAATTAATTTTCTTCACATTCTGCCTCCACGCAAATGTGTGTACAAATCTTCTAAATTCGATCTCTAACAAACTTTATTAGATACTTTTTCTTAGCACCGTGTCTTTCTACCATTTCAGGCTATATTAATATGTATACCTATTAATTACGCTAAGAAGCTACGGATGAGGAGGGTTGAATTTAGAGGAAGTGTAAGTGCATTTGTCTGGAAAACAATTTTGAAAAAAAAAAAAAACCTTCATTATACCCGACCGGGACTCGAACCTCGATCTCCTCGCCATCTGTAGTCTAATCTATCACGAAAGTGACGACTTAGACCATGCGGCCACTGAAGCTGATATATTAGAGAGATTTAAATGCGAATGACCCGTATTGTTAGTAAGACGCGATAGAAGATATATAGATAGAGATAGATATATAGAAAGAAAGAGATAGTCGTCACAAAGAAGGGCCTCAGATTGACCGTCGGCAGCCCACCGGACTATATTCTGACGTCCACTCTCTTATCCTTCTTTCTTTCTTTCTTTCTTTGTCCTCAACTCTTCCCGCGCGTGGCAAATAAGAAGCGTACACCTAAAAAAACAGATGTTCTCGCTGTAAAATCAATCTTGGGCACACATAATGGAATTCGTCTCCTCTTCTACGTCCTTCCCCCCCCCCCCCCCCCCCCCCCCCACCCATTACACTTCCCCCTCCCCCCTTCTTTATTAAAACAAATCCACGCCATACTCCCCTCCCNTAGCACCTCTCAAACACCTCCCTTCCACTACCCTTCAAATGTGTCGGAGGGGATGTCTTCAGAAAAAAAGGGATGGTCGATGAAAGGGGGAAGGGAGGCACGGTGAGAGAGAGAGAGAGAGAAAAAAAAAGGGTAAGTTCGTGACTTGACTTTTCGATGGATCGATCGTTCGTATTTGGGGTAGAAGAGAACGTAGGTGAAATAAGATTACGATTAAGCTTTTTTTCGTATGTTTTTCACAACAAGATATGATTTTAAGTTACGTTACATTTATCTAGGTGTCGGCTCTCACAAGTTATTGACGTTTATCAAATACTTGAGGATGTCAAATAATATTTTCAATTAGGAAAAAATAATTGTCCTTTATCTATAAAAATAAAAATTATGATAGGATCCCACATTGGTGGTAATGTGGTCTTAGGTGTAAGGTTTGCAATATAATGGTAAGGATCGATTCTCACTTGGGTTTTAAAAGGACATGTGGTTATCTACATGGAATTTATCTCCGTGTTGATGCGAGCTATTTTTTGTTAAACTACCTTCCTCTTTATTAAAACTATGAATAAATACATAATAAATGCATTAAAAATAATATGAATCCATAGAAAAAAATACAATAAAATTATAAAAAAACAGTCTATATTTTTTGTTTAATTTTTATTTTTTGCTTAGTGTTTTGCTAACCATCAAGCAATACATGTAGCTACACTAATGGTGAGGAATAAAGAAAGGCAGAGTTTGGAGGAAGATGTATCCACATTCACATGGAGGAAGAGCGGAAAAACCATCTAATAAAAAAGTGCCATCTTTACACCCAGCTGGTATTCGAACCCTGAACTCTCCACCACTGCTAATTCAGACTAAATGAGATATAAACTTAGAAGGTTTGCCTTTCGTGTTTATTAAAATGGTCTAGTTATTGTTTGATAAAATTATAAATACTATGAAAGATGAGTGATATTAGTGGAAAATTTGGAATAAATTTTAAACAATTAATTAAATTATTACCCGCTTCGGTGGCCGCATGTTCTAACGCGCTATTATCACAATAGACTAGACTGCTGATAATGGGGAGATCGAGGTTCTAATCTCGGTCGGGTGTAATGAGGGTGGTTATTTCTAAAATGGTTTTCCACTCTCCCTCCACGAAAATCCACCCTAATATATAAACCATTATCGTAAGTAGTACTTTTTGTGCTTATTACCTGGATGGATAGTAATACGCAGTGCTAAAGAAATTATAAAAAATTTCAAAAACTCAAAATATATTTGAATATTTAATAATTTTATGTTTTGTAAAATTTCTTGATATTTATAAAAAAATATATGTTTACAAGACATTTAAAAAACATGTTTTTGGAAGATTAATTACAAATTACAATGTTCAGTCTTTAATTAAAATATTACTACAAAAGCAGGACAAGGATGGATAATGTTATCGATAGAATTTTCACCTTTGGCAGGTATCCCACCAGTTTTACCAACTCGAATAACTTTATCATCCCCTATATATATATATATATATATATATATA
>CABFWB010001467.1:7984-43609 GCA_902151455.1 Timema bartmani
TCTTAGGTGGACAAAGATGCGCCTCTTTTCTCATTGATTCTATATCATTGTATATTATTTTATGCGTGTTCTTATGTGGAGTGGTGATGATACAATGTACATTATTCCGTTCAGAAATCTTACGAGTTTATAGAAAGAGAGAGAAAGTCTGTGCGGTGCACCGTACCATTTATTTCTTTAACCTCTTAGGGGAAATGTCTGTACAGCAATGATTTATCTATATCATTTTAGACTCAATAGTCAATATTTACCTTTTTTATTGGTCAAAATATATAAATGAGGAATTTAATAGCAATGCGATGACTTGAAGATGTGCATCCCCTAATAAAATTTCAAAAATTATAACCAGATGTCAAAATTTTAATACGAAGTGTTGATGCTTGTGGACCCAATATTGATCTTTTTACTGGTCCAAATATACAACTGAGAACGTTAATTTTTTTTAAAATAAAATTATAAACTTAAAACCGGAGTGAAAAATTGTTTTACTTAAGTATAGCGCACTTGGTGCTTGGGTTTTCTAGCTTATATTATTTTGTTTCAAATTTATTACGAGTAAATTATCTCCATTTTTAAACAATAGAGTGAGAAAGTCCGTGCGGATTTCCGTACCGTTTATTTTTATTAGGTTATCTAATGCACATTTACTAATTATAAGGATATACTATGGCATAACTACACTATATAATAGGGGTTGGCAGCTGATTGATCATGATCGACTGGTCGATCTCATAGCAAATTTCAGTTGATCACATAGTAAACCTATATCGTCATTGAAGTCATTCTTTGAGTCTTCTAACCTATCAAATATGTCAAGTGATTTCAAATAATATTTGAGTGTGGACAAAATAAACTTGATCGGTCAAAACTGGTAATTTTATGAGAAAGATACACATTTTAATATGATAGTATTTATTTTATATATTCTACATTTATTTTTTCTAGAAAGGTGATAACATTAATAGCCTACTTAAGGAAGTTTAATCTTAAGGAATAAGAAGAAAATGCGTCCATAAAAAAAGGTATAGTGGAGAAACGATTAATTATCATGGGGCTTTGATAAATATATGAGTCACTCGAGGTCCAAAATGTTTGACAGCTACTTCTATATACTAATAACTTAACCTTGAATATAATCCCCAAACATTACCTAGACATTTTACTATCTGGTTATTATTACTAACCATCATATAAAAAATAGGCTTTATTATTTCATTCATTGGCTGGAAGGTAGCCAGTGTCTTTTAGGTTTAAAGTCAACTTGGCCACCACTCGGAGAGTATGAAGGCTAAAATTACCATTCATTTGTTCTATAACAATCCAATTTTCATAGAAAGGGCCTTGTCTGACAGATATAAAAGCTACTATATCTACTTTCATGTATACATACGTCAATTAATGTTATCTGCTAATGTCACTTTTGATAGTTATCAATACCTATAAAATAACACAACTAATATAATAAAATGAAATATTTATTGATCAGGAAAAAATGTTTTTACATAACATTTTTAAAGGCTCTTTCTACCAATATATAACAAATTGACAACGTTTACTTGTCTCAGTCTATACAATCCAAACCAACACGAATAATCAAAATGAATCAGAAGAAAATGAAGATAGTATTAAAGTATAAAATAGCCTCGGTCATCATAGAATCCCGGTCTCCCGACACATTACACTGCTTGGCACAGCCTTGTCAAGGTGGTGGTGGCGGCTGCTCAGCCAGTATATCTGTACATCCCCCCCCTACCCCTCGCCTTCCACATGCCAGATTGCACGGGGTGGCTTTGTGCCTGCGTTATTTCCGTCACAGCGCACATGAAAAGCCGACATGGGTATAAACCCGCCGTGTTGCGAGGCCTCACGACGTGTCTCCGTGGATATATACCAACACAACGCTTAAGCAAGGCCCGTGTATGTTAGGTTGTATATCCATCATATTGCAGGGGCTACAAGACACGTCTTCATAGTTTCAACAAGACTCGTGTGTGCTGGGTTGTATATCCATTATAAAGAAAAGGGGTTACAAGACACGTCTTCATAGTTTCAACAAGGCTCGTGTATGTAGGGTTGTATATCCATAATAAGGAAGGGGCTACAAGACAAGCCTTTATAGTTTCAACAATATTTGTGTATGTAGGGTTGTATATCCATCTGTGTTACAGGAACTCCAAAATGAACCTTCATCTTTTGACATAAAAAAGTTAACATTCATAAGTCATATCCTCGATAGCCGAAGCTTGATATCCAAGTTGGGTTGTTTTTGAAATGCTCTCCAACACCCTTTCTTCTCAATATGGTTTTCCATATACGCTGAAGGCAAATTATGCTACAGTAAATAGTAAAGCTACTTCTCTTGTAATATACACTTTGGAGGTATAGTGTTCTAAGGCCTCACTCTCGCAATAGATGAGACTTACGATGTTGGAAAGATCGGTATTCGAATCCTAGTCAGGTGTACTGAGTGTGCTCTTTCCTAAATTGTTTTCCATTCTCCCTCCACACAAATGTAGTAACACTTTTCCCAAATCAATCCTTCCTAATTTTAAGCATAATTTTTTGGGGAAAAAAATATTCACATAGCCTGAATGGTTATTAAGATGAGGTGATAAACAAAACTAAAAAAAATTTGTTTTATAGATTTTTATTAATTCTATGTAAAAATTTCAATTCCTTTCTTCGAAACAACGCAGCGCCAATACCACCTATCTCTGATATGCTCTGTTTCGATTTCTGGCGTGGTCAAAACATTGTATTCAGGAGGCGTTAAGTTCATATTTGGAGTTCACTATAGGTGCATTGTCAGTCATTTTTCATCTCTTATATCATCAAGAGGATGTAACAAACTACTACATTTAGATGTTGTGCAGGACTATAGAATCTATTCTTCGGTCCATTGGACGTAACCCACACCAGTTTGAAGAAAGCAACGAGCTGATGAAAAAAAAGTATCTAAAGAATGAGAAAGAAAATAATCTCCAGAGAGCTTTTAAAATCTATCGGACCAAACATAAAATCTTTTTTCGTATAATATTTTTTCTCTCCCTTTCTCCATCCCTATCTTTTGCGTTCTTTTTCTATATTTTATTTTGTAAAATAAAAAAAAAATAGAATTGAAAACGATGACGTCCATGTCTATTGAAGAAGTGGATACATTGTAAAGAGAAAAAGAGATTAAAAATAGGAAGAAGAGAAAGGATAAAGCGTTTAAGAAAAGAAAAGAAGACTTTAATATGTAAATGTATGTGATTTAGATTTACAAATGTAGTTTAGTAAAATATAAATTAACTGAAAGGAAATCATTTGATGTTACATTCCATGTCTTACTGTCAATGGCGTGAAGTGTCGTGGAGTGCTACCAGGGTAAGCATTGTTGGTTTAAATTGTATCTGTGAATTGTTCTC
Organism: Timema bartmani; assembly: GCA_902151455.1. Taxonomy (NCBI): domain Eukaryota; kingdom Metazoa; phylum Arthropoda; class Insecta; order Phasmatodea; family Timematidae; genus Timema; species Timema bartmani. The sequence goes on from CABFWB010001467.1 coordinate 11,392, forward strand.
ATCTCTCAGTAAAACATTGGCCAGGTATCAACGGAAATACTTTTTCATGTGAGGTATGTATAGAAGAGCCTATATATGGTTGGTTAAATGGCGATCGAGTGGTTGAAAACATATCGTAGGTAAAGTTGTAACCATTTATGGTGATGGCAAATTTCACAACACGACACTGATTACTTCACCGACTGTTTCATTCATTTTTATTCTTGGGACATTATGACTACTATTGGGAAAGTTTAAATTGGAAGAGAAATCGATGGCATGGATGTAATCTAGTTAAATGAAAAATAGTAAGCAGTAGCATCATTATTTTAGCGTCCATGCTCTTTATTTTGACTGTAAGAAGCTAGCGTTCAGATTCCTTCCGGGTTAGTCTGGATTGATATTTTTCGCGTGAATGGTTCTCCATTTTCTCACTATGTAAAATTTGGGTGCATTTTTCATTACAAATCAACCCATTCCCTTGTCTTACTTTAGATCCTTGGGCGATTAAAAAAAGTCGACCTTGGTGGCTTTGGGGTAAAGTGCTCGCCTCAGGAACCGATGCACGTGGGTTCAAACCCAGCTGAAGTAGACAGATTTTCCTTGAGCGATAAAAATCCGTAGCACAACTTCCTTCGGAGGGGAAGTAAAGCTATCGGTCCCATGTCATTTTTTCCATGTAAAAGAACCCTGGAAGGTGTGTGAAAATACCGTTCCCTAGCAAAATTGGTAGACCCTTTCACTCTCGATCATAAAAAATTAAAATCAGTCGGTTCAGACAGTGCACGTTAAATACCCCAAATAAAAAAAAATTAATAAACATACTGTTTTAGGGACTTCATAGTTAAAGTAGCCCCTAAATCTGGAGAGCCCTGGTTCAATTTAGGGGGAGGCGAAAGAGGTATTATCATATACTTACTATTTTTATACTTTTTTAATGTTTTATTAATTTAATTACAAGAAATGTTCATGAACCTACAGTTCAATTTCTATAAGAAGGGCCTTTTAGAAAACACAAACCTTTTTGCTGTTGACATTGATATTTGGTGCTATTTTATAGGTTTTGATAAGATTTACCAAAAGCAAACACTTCAAATCATATGACTTGACGTAAAAACACGTGCAATTAGATCTACTAACCATTATAGCTGTTAAATAAGGCCCTTACTATGAAATTCGGACTATACTATTAACCTTTTGACCAACTTCAGTCACAAACTGGAGGTACCCAGAAAAAAAAGGTATGGAGACTCTTTTTAACTCTCTTAAGCTACGACAGGTTCTCACTGCCGGAGATTCTACAACATCCTCATTTATCCCTGCGTTCCTCACCGAATATTCCTAGCTACATCCATCCATTCCTCTTCCACTCACCATTTTATAGCACACACACACACATATATAGAGGCCCATGCGTCACTTTCGGCTGGGATGATCTCACGGTAAATTTAGCATTTCTACAGTTTATGGCCTCTGGTAGGCCTTGCCCTGCTCCCATAAACTTTGGAGCGTCCGAGCAGCACACCGGCACACCCTAACGGGCAGGGGTGGAGGTTAGTATGTGTGTGTGTGTGTGTGTGTGTGTGTGTGGACAGAAAGAAAGAGAATGGGTGTGAGGGAGACCACAAGGTATGAGGTTTAGGGGTTGTGGCGAAAGAGGAATGATATATATATATATATATATNCAATGTAGCTCCTTTAGGGCTTCTACTTTTTTCTTAGAAAGAAAGTATTGTATTCGCAAAGCTGCCTCGTGATAAGGTGGTCAGATTTTCTGGATGCTGACCTAGAGGTCCCAGTTTCGATTACCGGCTAGTGCCAGGATTTTATTTTTCTTGAAATGGTAAAAAAATCCCATAGTTACCAGGGTTTGACTAGTTAGGCTTGAGTTAGGATCTTCATTCGCTTCACCCCTTCGTATTCACTATCATCTTCATCTCGTATCATCGACACATGGATGATAGTGAGTATGAGGGTGTGGAACCAGCGGAAACATTTAAACCCAACTTAAGTCTAACTAACCAAACCCTGGTGACCGTCGGGGTGACTCCCCTTTTTAGAAAAATACCCCAAGATACCATCTGGGAATCGGACCCTGGGCTTCTGATTGCTCGAGATACTCTTGATCGCTCATATGTAGCCGACGATTTCCACATGTCCTTCACAGAATCAGTCTTAAACTATAAGGACAAATAGCCCCGAGTAGTGATCGAATTCTGGATAGATCAGTGGTGAAGCATTGGCGTGCTAAGCCAAAGGTCCTGGGTTCGATTGCCGTGTCCATGTGTCATTTTTAAACGAATTTAAATTAATTGGATATTTGTGATCTTCTCCATGCGTACAGTATCGTAATTACAATGATTTGCAGTCTCGTGTACTATATTTTTTTTATTAATTTTTTTAGCACCACGGCTTATTACCCGTCCGGTTTATACTATTATGTAGACCTAATAACTACGTTAATAGTTTATATGTTTTTATTAAGTGCATTAGAATTTTCATGGAAAACCATTTTGGAAAAACTAGCCTTAGTAGACCCGGCTGAGATCCGAACCTCGATCTCCCCATCAGTGGCAATATAATCTACTGCGAGAGTAGTGCCTTAGACCACGCGGTCACAGAAGTGTGTGGTTTACAATGGTCACTAAAATAACACCGACCCTAAATAATTTTATAAAGCAAGGGTACTTAGTAGCCTAAGGCACATTGTCATGTTTTTTTATTTTGATCACTTTACCTCACTGTATTAATTTAGTGTATCAGTTATCAGTTTAATCATTTATTTGTTATTTGGATACAATTATTGCTTCCTATTTAATTAATTAGGTTGTCGTTGTTTACTTATATGTTTTTCAGTGCTGGATTGTCATAGTTAGTGTTTATTTTTATTTGAGGTATTTAATGACCACTTTCTGAGCCAACTGATTATATCAGCACACAATAATTTCTATGAGCGAGACTGAAAGGCCATACCATTTTACCAGGAACGATATTTACACATACCATCAACTATTCTTTTACTTGCCACAATCGACATGGGACTGACAGCTTTATTTCCACTTCGAAGTAAGTTGTGCTACGGATTTTTTATCGCTCAAGTAAAATACGTCGACTCTGGTTGGGTTTGAACCCATGGTCATAGGGCCCTGAGAAGAGCACTTTACCCCAAGACCACCAAGGTCGACCTAAGAGAATGAAACTGCTGGTCATCACTTTAATAAAGAAAATTGAAAATTGAATTTTTTTTGCACCGTGTCTTTCTAACTGTTTGGGCTGTACACATTTGTAGTAACTACGAAAATTGGTGAGTTTGTTAGGGATGAGGTGGATTACATATAATGGAAGTGTATCCGCATTTGTGTGGGAAACCATTTTAGAAAATCCACCAGCAGTACACCGAACTGGGATTCGAGCCCTGCTCTCACCATCATCGAGATGCATTAGACAATTCGATCATCAAAGTGGTTTGTTTAAATTGTTATTTAATGAGTAAATAAAGAAAGACATATATTACTATTTCAGACATTTTGTTTTTTTAACATTTTATAAACTTATTGGTCTCGTTAAATCTTATTTATTTAATAAATTTAAAACCTTATTCTAAGAATGAGTTCATAGGCTTTTACAAACTGATAAAGGGTTCCATGAGACAAAAAATAAAAAATGTTAAGAACCCCTGGTATATTAAAACATTTATTTGTCCAAAATAAATAAAATATTGCTTCAATACAAACATAGAGATTAATTTTTTTCACGTGATAATATCAACAGTTGTTAAATATATGTCAAGGATGTCCTGGAATTTAATTACAACATTTTATCTTTATTTAAAAAGTTTATCATCTAATGCTGCTATGTTCATGACAGATATTCAACAACTGTTGACATCACCATGTGAAGAAAATTAAACTATGTTAATACTGGAGCCATATTTTATTTATCTTGGACAAAAAAAGTATTGCTATAAAAACTGAAAAAAACACTGCCGTTAGCTCACGTTCTCTACATAACATCCCAACCTTGATAAAGTGTATAAATATGACCTAAGGAAAGGGAGAATTTGACTACATTTGGACATGACCTTTGACCCCAATGCTGGACTTGAAAAAGGGACGGAGAAGAATTGGAAAGGGAGAAATGGGGTAACGTTCCTATATGGCAGAACTTGACACGTCGCAATATCTAGAAGACGAATTATTGTTNCAATGCAGACAAAAACAGATGGTTTTTCTTTATCCTTTATTTTGTTTCCTTTCAGATAGTCTCCAACTCCTTTTGAAAACCTACCACGAGCGCCAATTCTATGTTCCCTTCCAATAATAATAAAAATAGTAATAATATAAATAACGTACTAGCCAATCTTTAACGTTACTCGCTGCTTGTCAAATGCAAAAAAAAAAAAGAAGTTTTTTTGGGAGAAATCAAACAACGAAAACATGGCCAGACGGTAATATCAGTTTTCCTCCCCATAAAACAATTATTATTGTTTTGGTCTACTCTGATATATCGGTTTTCTTTCTTCTTGGTCCCTCTTTCCTATTTCTCTTGCGTGCAATCTTCTTCCTTACGTCTCCCTCATATTTATTTGCACACACGTGAGTGATTCAAAAGGAAAAAAAAAAGACCCACAACATGTTTACTACAACAAAGTTTGCTAAAGCTAGTTTTGTGGTTCTTTATTTAGATGCATTTTTTAAGGGTTATATTAATTACAAATATATTTTTATTATATCTGTACGTATGTTAGTCAAGAGTGTATCATTAAAAAACTTTTGAACTCGTTTTAAAACTATATAATATCCTATAAATAAAAACTACAAAATAGTTAACTAACTGTTGTATACCACAAACTAAATTATTTGTGAATCAATCAGTGTAGTTAAAAGAGATAATTTTTTTCTATAAAAATCATGCATTTCTGATAGAATGTTAATTGCTGCGTCAAGCGAGCAGATTATGCTCTCAATTTTTGCAAACGTGTGAATCAGGCTTTACTCTATGTTTTTTTTGAAACAAATTTTGAAATTTATCCAGGAGGGATAATATATTATTTGTGAATCAATCAGGAACAACAGGAACAACACCTTCCTCTCAGAACTCTGGTAAATATGCCTCTTTTTTTAGCAATATCTGATTTCTTAGCTTTATTTTTCTAACCTATATATCTATATACAGTTATTTTTATGTATATAAATAAATAACTTTATATATAGAGAGATAAATAACTTTATACAACCGATTATATAAACGATCCGAAACATATTAGCTTGCAATATGTATATATCTCGATATATTAGTGAACATTGATAAACCTTTACCAGACGCAATCTTCGTAAATCATAATAATTTCTGTCATGTTATTGGCAAACTAATTGGAAATGTATTTAAATTCCGTTGTCAACAGTAAACACTCTTCTTCTTTTGTAGTATATTATTGATAATAAATTCTATAGGAAAATCGGACTGGGTGCATTGCGGAATATGATTTTTAATCTAATACACTTAGCTTACACACGCCAGAATGTATTTAAGTTTGATATTAAATAATGCTAGAAAATAATTTATAAAATAAAAACTGTGTTTGGGACTCACATAAATATAACCATTAAATACGATGATTCTTCATTTTAATTATATATCATTCTTGGTTAAATTGGTCGAAATACTCATGCTAAACTCACTAAGGTATCGATAACGCAAGCATGCACACTCTGTTGGCAAATAAGGAAAGCTTTTATGAATCCATTTTCAAACCACGATGGCTCTCTTTTCAAATATTTTATTTCATTGGTTCTTAAACCTTTATTACTCGCGGCCCCCTAAATATCCTAAAATATTTTCACGGTCCATTTAAATCATTAAGATTCATTCTAAAATAGTGGCTTTATATACTGATTATAATAACAAACAAATAAAAACCTAAATTAACTTCATTAAATGCATTTAATGGGACCTCTGCTGTTGAAAACTTTCCACTAATTTGTCTATTCTTTTTTCTATTGTATTACTTCATGATATTTGCGTGCAGGAGCCGATTCGTTTTAATATTTACCATTGTGAAAAATCCCTTTTCACATAAATAAATAGAAACAAAGGGCAGCAAATTTTGAATGGAGATGAAATAGATGGGGATTATTTGTAATATCCATGATTTCTATTATCCGTGCTTCCACTCCCCTCAATTACCCCGGAAAATCAAGAGTCTACTGTACTTACATGCTTACGATCATTGAATTCTTTCTTCCAAAACGTAAAGTTTAAGATAATTGACTTGAGTAATAAGCAAATAACATTTTTAATTACTTTTTTGAGGCCCCCCCAAAAACCTTTCATGGCCCCCCGGTTAAGAATAGCTGCTTTATTTAATTAGATCCCACACATACCCGCAATGGGATTATATGATTATGGTGAATATGGAGATGTGAACCAGTGGGAGTCTAGGACTAATTTACCAACCCCAGTAATTGAACCCGAAACCCCTAGACTCGTAGTCAGATGCACTGACCACTACACTACGGTGCCGGTAATATTATACATAATTTTAATAAAAAAATATTGTATAAAATATATTGGTAAAATACTGTGTCACACACTTAATTCTGAATACAATTATTCAAATAATACGTTGTACATTCCAATAATATTAACTAGGATTTTTAATTCAGGAAGGCGACAATTTATTTAAAGCTGCTTTACTGTAATCAGTCCTTAGTTAAAAGTTACATATCACTTACTAATTGAAGTGAATGTATAAAGATAACGAGGTTTTCGTCAGTCGGTAAGTTGCTAATCAAAGCCAATTCAAGTTTAACTGAGGGCTTGATTGGTGAGTGCACTTAAGGATAGATACAATAACACTTTGCAAGTTCTAGTGCTTATCGGAATGAATCTGATAAACGAGATTCTGACACACTCTACTTGTGTTTTTTTTAACCGTAACTATTATTTTAGTGTTTTATTTTGTTCTCTCTATGATAGAAAGAGAATAATGTGCAATATTATCCCTCAAAACAAATTCAACCACAGTCTAATACCCGTACGGGTTGTTCACATATTAATTACGTTAATAGGGTAAGGATTATGAAGGTATAAAGCAAAGGAAAAATACCTTTATTTGCTTAGAGAAATAATGATAAACCACTTTAAATATATTATTACACCCAACCAGTATTCGAACGATGACCTTCCCATCATCGGCAAATTAGATCATATTAGACCAACGCCTTTTCACACGTACCAACCGACATGGGCTTGGCCCTGATGAGTTTTCCCATTCTCTTTCGAGTCTATTGCAGGTACATTTGATAAAAACTCAACTCGCACTTTCATTTAAATTTGCACTTGGATTAAAACTTGCTTGTACAGTATTTGCACTTGTACTTACACTGACTATTTCACTTATAATTACACTTGCACTAGCACTTGCACTGGCACTGACCTTTGTACTGTCACTTGAACTTGTCCAACACTTATATTTTCATTGGTTCTCTATGAATTGGCATTGGCACTGAAACAAACTTCTACCAATCAAATAAATAGTACGACATAATCCTACATATTTCAAATATAATCTATCATAGTTTGGAAAACAATCTTTAAAAAGATTGCGTATAATCCAAACGGGTAGTAAGATGCAGTGCTAATAATTTAATTTATTTAAAAGATATTATTACCTATTAGTAAACCACCCATTCAATAATTTCCCCCAAAAAATATATATTATTATTTTGGTAGTCATCTTAAACACTCTTTTGAAAGACATATTTTGAACAAAATGGGAACAGATGTTAGTAAAATAATAAAATCTTCAAAAATCAACTATCAGTAAACTCACATCGATTTATTTTTTGTAAAAACAAAAATACATATATATTTTGAGTTTAAAATACCGCCAAAAAACCCATTTTGAACAAAATCGCTAAAGCCATTTTTGAATTATCTCGACTTTTCATAAATCAGTAAATTATCCTTAATTTCATGTCTAGAATCCAAATCATAATTTCACCTGGTGTATGACTATTTAGCATCTAATTATTATGTTTAAATGAAATACATAAAACAGTTTTCCCCTGGAGCCTCATTTACAGGCAGAGGGAAAGAGAGAGACAGATATGGTAACAGATCTTTTTTTTTTTAGCACCAAGTCTTACGACCCGTTGTGTACTAATTACGTTAGTGATTTTAGGGATTAGGTCGGTTATATTAATGGGAATTTTACTCGCATTTGCGTTAAGAGAGTGAGAAAGTTGAAAACCATTTTGTAAAAAACTACCTGACCAAGATTAGAACCTAGATCTCCCCTTCGTTGGCAGTCTAGTCTAAAACGAGAGTAGCGCGTCAGACCACGTGGCCTCCGGATCGAGTAACATATCTACTGTTTTTAATTAAGGAAATATAGGACATACATCTCAATATTATTATTATGATGATAATAATAATAATAATAATAATAATAATAATAATAATAATAATAATTCACTATTTCAATAATTTCTCTATATGAGAACGTAAGAACTATTCTAATCATAATAGTGGGAATTTATAATAGAATTAATATTGGTTCCCAACAGAGTGTTTTGCTGTGTTTTAAGTAACATTGAATGTCTACTGTTCACTGTTATTAAGATAAAACGTAATCTTTAAAATATAAGATAGCTCTTAGCTACGTAATCAAATTGATTTTTGATTGTTATAAGAATAACTCATCTTGAGTATTCAAAGCTCTCCAACATTTTTATTATATTTATTTGTATTATTTTTCAATTAACATCTGGAGACAGAAATATATTTTCAAATCAGTGTATCCATAATAAGGTAAAACATTATATTTGTTATATTTCTCACCACTGTCATTTATTTCCTATTTATTTATGTGTGTCCTCATAAATCTTGTTTTATATTTAATTTAATAAAATTTCGAAAAGTATGTTTCTTTCTGTTGATAAGATATTTTCACCAACTAATATTGGGACGTTTAATTTTTCAGGTTGAGATAATGCTGTCACTTGTGCCTTTTCTTCTAATGAGCCTGCCTACAATTTCCTTGGCGCAGACAAATTGTGAGTATATTATAAAGATTTAGTATTAACACTTTAATACATTTTATAAATGAAATTATCATAGTTATATTGTAGTAACTACTTATTTTTTTGTTGACCTTGGTCGTCTTGGAGTAAAGTACTCACCTCAGGACACGATGTTTATCTCTTTTTATTTTAATTTAGTACCTAGTCTTACTACCCATTCGGGTTATACGCTTAAGTACTAACTACGCTAATGGATTATAAATTGAGAAGTTTGAATTCAGAGGAACTGAACCCACATTTGCGTGGAGGGAGAGTGACAAACTATTTATAAAAACTACCCCCAGTTCATCCGACTGAGATTCGAACCTCGATATCCCCATCCTCGGCGGTCTATCTCAACACTAAACTAGCGCGTTAGTCAACTACGCCATCGAGGTGGGTAACTCCCATATCGATTGTGGAATGTAAACTAACTCTGGGAGGTATGTGAAAATACCTTTCCCGGCAAAATTGATAGGCTTTTTCACACTCGCTCATAAAAATTCTTGTGTGCTGATATATTCAGTCGGTTCAGAAAGTGCACGTTAAAATACCTCAAATAATTAACACCATGCAGAAGTGAGCACCGTCTATTTTTGAAAAAACTTGTTTCCGAGCCTCAGAATAAATGTACTACCACTCACTTGATGAAGGATCTGGAAAACCAAGGTAGGAAACTCATTTTATTTCTAGCTCTACAAATCTCGATTAATGGATAGATGATTTGTTTTTAGTTTATATAAACTTCAATAAATTGCTGTTGTTTTCAAATTGTTATTACAATTTGACCACCTCTCTGGTCTAGTGTTCAGAGCTCCGAGTCACAGATCCAGAGGTCCCGGGTTTGATTCCCTGCACTTCCAAAATGTATATATGAATCAACGGGTCTGGAACGGAGTCAAATTCAGCCTCACGAATACAAATGAGGAGCTACTTGAATAAATAAATAGCAGCTCCGGTTTAGAAAACTGATATTAACAGCCGGAGTGCTCATCGTGCTTTACCACATGACACCCTCTATCCACAAATGTTGGCACTACCAATGTTAATGGCGGCGACCACTCGGTCGGTATAGCTCACTTGCGGGCTCACCCCATGGAGTTTCTTTTTATTACAATCTAGGTTTCTGTATGTACTGTACAAAACAAACATATTTCATAGTTGAGAAATACCTTGGTATGAAAATTGAGCACAAAGACTTAGCCGTATCATTTTATGAAACTTTTTATTATATACAAGAAAACAAGACCAATGTATCGGGTTTGTTGTAAGGGTGTCCCTAATGGATTTTGAACCAAAGAATGGGCTATAGCCAAATATGTCTCAAATGTAGGCCTATACCCCGAAAATTGAAGCGTGCATCGAAGGCAAAGTACACTTTTAAAATAAGTTTTCCGATTCCGAATTAATTTAGGGATGCAATAATTGTTACTGCTAACGGCGTTTCCTACTTGGTGGTTTCGAAGATATTTTGCGAAGCGGGTTCCATCTTAACTTGACGCACTTAAGCACCCTCACACTTAGACACCAGTGCACCAAATAAAAAGAGAGGGAAGAAAATAAGCAGCTCACCTTGCGAGGCCTCTTGTTTACCGACTAATAAAACTTCCCCTCTTCCTCTGACGAGTCTTAACATTCACTATACAATTTGCACCTGGAAAAACATTGACTTGCTTTTTAAAATTAATTTCTTGTTTCCAATCAAAGATAAGCATATGCTACCACGGGATATTTTAATTTACATCTTGGCAGGAACACTCTAAAAGGCCATTTTCGTGACCAAGTCAAATAGTTTAGGTTGTAGATGATTTATATAAAAAAAAATTACAAATAAACTACTCAAAAATAAAAATAATAATTTTGTGACACTTTAGGATTATTTTTAGAATCATTAAAGAATTTATGGTCTTTTTTTTTTAAAACGTAATATCTATAAAACTCGCCGAATAAAACGTAAATTCATTAAAATGAGAAATCCTATCTTGACCCGCCATGACGTCACAGAAAGGCAACGTTCTTAAACTAGTCAAAACGCTAAATTTATGGTCAAGTATCTTACTTTACTGTAGGTTTATGTAGGCTTACATTTTATTTATTACTACGAAGATAATTTGCCTCGGAAGTCTTTGGCGCGAAGAAATGTGCCAAATAGTTTTAGAAGCTCCATCGAAGGTAGCACAGCAACGTTATGCTCTATTACGCAACAAATAACTTACAAAAAATAGTGTATGCTAAGAGGTACATTTCTTGCTTTCTTTAAAATATATTTCATAATATCTACCTATTAGTTAAAGATAAGACCATAAGCGGCTAACCAAATTTTGATGTAAATAATCTTTGATACCAGTATCGATAGCAAGTGCACAATTATGAGGTTCATAATTCAATAACAGAAAATATTTTGTAATAATGTGATAATCAGTTAAATTACTATTTGATAGGAGCTTAGTAAGAGGAGATTCAAATATTGGATGACTTGAAGGATGGAAGAAACTTCTGGGAGCTGAAGATGGAGGCAGAGGACAGGGCACACTGGCGTTCTAATTTCACTGACAAAAAAAAGACCTGTCGTGGAATACAGCACACCTAATGTTGATATTAATAAGGAACATTCAATACTATATTTTAAATCGATGTAATATGTACCAAGTTAATTAAAAAACCATTGTAATGTATTTGGAATGTTTTTAATAAGCAAGATGAGAAACTTCTAAATTAGTGTGAATTGTACTATTTATGTATAGTTGTCCTGACCCAGGCTACATGCTGGAAAGAGTAATAGATGAAAAAAATTGGCAGCAAAACACCAAGAGTCACAGATGGCTGTGTTATCTGATAGCTTGCGTTACATTAGTTCGCTCATGTGTAGCTGACGATTCCCACACGTCCATCACAGACTCAGCCTTAAGTTATGAGGAAAGAATAACCCTGACCACAGGAAGATTCATAAATAGCTTAGTGGTAGAGCATTTGTGCGCTAAGCCAAAGGTCCTGGGCTAAATTTTCGTGTCCAGGTGTCTTTTTTTTAAGCTCATTTAAATTAATTGAAATGTTATCCCCTCTATCAGGACAGTGTTGTAATTACAATTTTTAATTTCAAAATGTGAGTTGATATATATATTTTTTAATTAGTCAAATTCCACGATTCTCATGAAAGATATTCAAGAACTGTTCAGAAGCAGACTAAACTAAACGTATTTACTGAAATAATATCTAATAATATATTTTGGGCAAAATAAAGTGGTTTTTTTTAGGAAAGGTAACTGTTTTTTTTGCAGTTTTTATAGAAAAAAATTTTGTCGGTCAAAACAAATAAAATATTGCTCCAGTATAAATATAGAGTTTAATTTTCTTCACATGGCGACCTCAATATTTGTTGAATGTCCGTTATGCGCAAAGTGGTATTAGATGACAAACTTTTTAAATGAAGAGAGAAAATTGTCAGTAAATTCCAGAACACTCTTGAGAGATTTTCAACAACATTTGTGAAGAAAATTAAACTATGTTTGCACTGGAGATTTTTTTTTTATTTTGACCAAAAACTGTTTTGATATAAAAATTGCAAAGAACATGGACCTTTTCTAGCGTCTCCTAAATCCCCACATTAAGGGCACCTTCAGATGGGGCCACTTAGCATAGCTCCTGAGAAACGCTACAGTTTGCAAACACTGGAGATAAATGGGGGGATTTTACACACAGCTACCGCCACAGGAAAGTGGTGTTACCCCTGGGGACAGATCCAAAGAGTGGCTCTGCTAATTGACCTAAATATTGAGCATCCTTCCATCTCAACTCAAGAGTCAATCAGCTCCATGGTGTAGGGGTCAGTGTACCTGGCTACAAACCCAGGGGTCCCAGGTTATATTCCCGGCTTGTACCTTGGGTATTTTCTCCGAAAGGTGGAATCACCCCAACGGTAACCAGGGTTTGTTTGGTTAGACTTAAGTTACGTTTAAGTTTATTTTATTTATTATTTATTTATTTAGCACCACGGCTTACTACCCGTTTGGGTTATACGCTTAAGTACTAATTACGCTAATGGGTTAGGTGTTGGGAAGGTTGAATATAGAGGAAGTGAACCTGCATTTGCGTGGAGGGAGAGTGGAAAACCATTTAGGAAAAACCACCCCCAGTTCACCCGACCAAGATTCGAACCACGATCTCCCCGTCCTCGGCAGTCGAGCTCAACACGACTAGCGCGTTAGTTAACTACGCCACCGAGGCGGGTCTTAAGTTTAAGTGCTTCCACATTTTTCCACACCCTCATACTCAGTATCAACATCACTTCATTTCATCTGGACATGGAAAGAGCCTCCATGGAAAAGATGTACGATTAGTACATTCGGGCGTCCTCTGGTCAACGATACTTTAGTACTGGGTAATTTTTCCACTACTGGGTTACGATTGATGTAGCCCAGACGTGCGATACATACCTCAAGAGTTAACACACTGGTGCTAAAGAGAGCAGCTAACATGTAAGTTATGTGTCTCTGTTCCTAGGTAATCTAACTGATACCGCTACCCAAGACTCGACGCCGACTGGGTTCACCATAAACTGGGCGGCACTGCCCGAAGGATGCGGTGACGCGTGGGTAGGGCTCTGCGTCAAAGGGGAGGCCGAGGGAACGTTTGTTGACAGGTGCCAAGTAATAAAAGACGGGACGACTCGGTATTCAGCCACAGGGCTAACCGAGTGCTCCTCTTACAGATACGTCGTCGAGGTCGCCAACACGGATCATGTGATGCAGACTATCGAGGGGCAAGCATCCACAAGACCAAACGGTAAAGCTTGATTCACAATTTCGCCGAAAACTTAGAGCAGATTATGCTTGAGTGGTTCAGAAATTCCCGCGTTATTATAAGTTGGCCCATGATTCGTTGCAACACAAATGAGAAACATCTGCTTGGAAATATTTTATTTTCGACTCGATAATAATAATAATGATAATATTAATAATAATAATAATAATAATAATAATAATAATAATAATAATAATAATAATGGCGTGCCTGGGATACATATATATTTTTTATTTTTAACCTGTTTTTAACCTATTTTTATTTTTATTAATTTGATTAGCTATTCCTTATTTGATTGATTTTTTAATTTGAATTTAGTTTTATTATTTATTTTATATTGTTGAAGAATAAGTGTTTATTCTATTATAGTAGCAGATTGATCGCCTAATTCTAATTATTCATTACCAGTAAACCCTTGCGAAACTTTCGCACATTCAACCTTCACCTTACCCCCTCACCCCCCAAAATATGATTTAGTCTTTTGTTGGGTTGTTGAAATTAAATACTTAGCGAAATTTATACACAAAATAGCAAGGAGAATTTATTTTTGGTAATTGATACCAAAATATTGTTTGACTTTCCTTTTAACTTAAATTGTAAACAAACAATGGGTTTTAATGTAAATTGAGTATGCTATGCCATAGCCCGGTAAAAAATCATATCCAGTGACATCTTATTTATCGCTGTATGCTTTGTATTAGTTGATAAAAAGGGATGTTGACAACAGCAATAATATGTATAGTATTATAAGGATTCTCTGCTGCTCAACCTATTTCTTACGAAGTTAGTTAATCTTTAATTATATTATCTTTAATTTTATTATTTTGTAGAAAGATTAGTTAGTACTAATGTACCGTCGCCCAGGGGACGTCCGAATGTACTAATCGTATATTCTTTCCGTGGAGGCTCTTTGCGTGTCTCGGTGAGTTTAGGGGATGATGGTAGTGAAAATGAATGGGTAAAAGCCATTGAAAATCTTAACCTAAATTAAGCCTAATTAATCAAACCCTGGTTACTATGGGAATTATTTCCCTTTAGAGGAAAAAAAGACACCTGGTACCAGCTGGGAATCGAACCTGGGACTTTTATCAGCAGCCAGAGGCTTTTACCACTATATCACGAGGCTAGTTTCTATTGGATAAACAGATATCTTACGATTAATATCAAGATGTATGTTTTAAAATTATTGTTTCATGCCGTGAAATAAATCACACACAGAACAATAACGTCACACGTGTTCTACTGAGCTAAGAGTCTCCGGTTCGATTCCCGGCATCACTGACAAATTTATCATTGTTTAAATGTGGGTCTACCCTTTCACAGTGATGAATTAACAGCCCAGCTGGGAGGCTGGGTGCTATGTCTGTTCTATATTTAAGTTAATTAATAATTCATATGCTGATATAATGAATCGTTTCGGAAAGTGTACATTAAATACCCCAAATAAATAGCAAAACTAAGCAATGTAGCCCAAGTTATAGGAAAACTTTTATTTCACACCATTCAAAGACATTTCCAAATCCTATCATTTCCAAATGAATATTAAAATTATATATATAGAAAGAGAGAGAGAGAAAGAGAGCCAATAGTGATAGGCCCTATAGTAATTCATTTTAACTTGCTATATAGCATCCTTCTTGGCACGATTATAACCAAGTATCTTTGCGCAGATAATAAAACAGATAGTGTAAACTCTTGAGACGGTCCCGCCATTGTGTCTTCTTCTAAGTTGTCTTTCAAATGAGTTGTCAGAACTAATCTTATTAGATTTTAACAATTTGGCTAGTGCCTATCGCTAATAGAAAATGCATTAACCCCATCATTGAGGATTCAAAGTGGACTATTTAATTATATTTATTTTTCATCTAGTTCTTGAATTGCAAGTTAATTTAATCATCTTGATATAAAAACATTTTAGATATTACATTTCGAGTGGATACATCCAATTGAAATAAAGTTCTGGAGTGCAATCAGAATGGTTAGTGAAATCGAATAGTTAGAAAGTACAAAATGGAACGTAGAAGGTTAAAACCACTCGAGATACCAAAGAACTTTCTCACGAATACACCTCCTGCACTGTGTATGGTCCTACGTTATCTGAACCTCATTGAGCGCCTAGCCAAAGGTAGCCGCCTACCTTAGCTCTGAAACGCGTTGCTGACACCTATAAATCCTGTTTATATTGACCTAGCGTTTCAAAATAGACCTCACTCTAAAATTAGGATTAAAGGTGTCATAAGAATGTCCCTATAAGATCAAAAACCTTTCATTTAAAGTTTAATATTAAAAAAAAACAATTTTAAGGTGAAATTAGTTAATTTTAAACAAATACATGAAATCTCACAGCTATAAATAATCTTTTTTTTACATTTTTTTAATAAGCTCACAGCACGACATTCTAAAATAATTATTTAAGATTGTTTTAGTGGTTTTAAAGCATCAAATCTGCAAAAAGCAACCATAAATACAGAATTTCAAGGTCATGTCCTTTCAAGTAAGTGCCAACCTTAAGGTGAGAATATAGATGACACAGGAAAAGGTCAGGTCTTTTTGAAGTTTTTATGGCAAAACTTTTTTTGCCAAAATTTATTAAATATTTCTCCGGTAGAAACATAAAAGTTTAATTTTTTTTCACATGGTGATATCAACAGTTGTTGAATATCTGTCATGAGGATAACGGCACTAGATGAGAGCTTTTTTAAATGAAGGAAAAAGGTTGTCGTTAAATTCCAGGACACCCTTGACAGATATTCAACAGCTGTTGAGATCACCATGTGACGAAGAAAATTAAGCTATATGTTTCTACTGGAGAAATATTTTATTTTATCCGACTAAAAAAAGTGTTGCTATAATATCTAAAAAAACAAACAAAAAACTGCCCATAGCTCACGTTCCCTACACTCCCACCTTAAGAGACCATCTTACGACCGATTTACCATGATATTTTATACACGCTTACGTTTGAACCATAAATCGCATCGAAGTTTAGTTTCCTGTATTCTTCATTTTATGATAGGGAAATTGGAATCAAATTAAATGTTTTATTTTTTAAATATATACATATGATTTCAATCAGAGTAAAACTGTTTTTATAACATGACTCGACGATTGGTTTGAGCTGTATCATCCACCTAAGTAGGTTAAAATTGTAGTCAACATTGACAAAAGCTAAATGTGAAGAACCTTTTAAAGTAACTAAAAAGTCTTATAGAATATGATTTTGGTAGGAAGAGATCTTGATAAAATATTAACATTTTTACATGCGACAGTCAATATATATTAGTGCTATTTTATAGGTATTGATAATATAAATCAAAAGCAACCGCTGGTGCTAAAACGAGTTGGCATATGAATACGTTAAAGTATATAATTAATTTTTTATCTGTCAGATTATGACCTGGAACATTGGGTGGTACTCGGGAACGTGACTTTTGAAGCCAAGCGATATGTTTTTCACAAGCCCATTTTGATGCATGTTGGAAATATCAATGACACTTGGAAGCTAAATATATATTCTAGATTAAAGATTTAGATTAAAGATTTGGAATTTTTATTTTAGAACTGGGATCTGGGTTTAAGATTTGCGAATCGGGTTTTGATTTGGGACTAAGATCGCTATTCTAGATTAGGGATTCAAATCCAAGATTCAGGATTAGGATTAAGGATTCAGGATTTATCTTCTAGATTAGGATTATAGATATGAGATTCCTATAATACTTTTGGGATTTGGATTCAAGATTAGAGATTTGTATTATAGTTATAGAACTTTAATTTAAGACTCGAAATACGGATTCATGATTTGGATACGATAAAAATTGCGTTAACGCACATTACTACCTTAAACAAGTAATTTAACACACTTCTGTAGCAGAATAGTCTAAGACGTCACTATTATGTTAAACTGGTCTACTGAAGACTGGGAGATCATGGTTTGAATTTCGGTTGGAACTACTTAGGGTTGATTTTCCTAAATGGTTTCCCACCCTTCTTCCACATGAAAGCTGATAGATTACCTTTAAAATGCTTCCTTCCTCATACGTAACCTATTAGAGTAATCATAATGTATGCGTACGACCTGAACAGGTAGTAGTACGCGGTTATAATAATTTTTTTCCCCTCTCTTTCCTCCTCTTAGGCACCGAGATGATCCGGTCAGCCAAGATCTCACTGGTGAGTAACACGACGTTCCTCTTGACCTGGGAGCCCCGCTACAACAACTCCCCCTGCGCCAGCATCTACAGGGTCTGCTGGGGCACGAACGTAACCAGCGCTAGTAGCTGCAGGGACATGAACCACACGGACACATCCTGCTACGTCCGCGGTCTAACCGGGGACACTCTGTATACCTTCCAGATCACGGCCGTCCTCAGAGACCTCAGCGAGTCCGATGCCTACACCTTGACGGCAAAGACCCATAGCGGTACGTACAACGTCTTGGGTTCTGAAGACGTTCCTTAAGGTGGGATGGAATTTTTATGGTTAAACTTTTTTGAACAAAAGAAATAAAATATTACTCCAATATAAACATAGAGTTTAATTTTTTTTCACGTGGTTATATCAACAGTTGTTGAATATCTGTCATTAGTACGGTGGCATTATCTAAGAAACTTTTTAAATGAAGGGAAAAAGTTGTCATTAAATTCCAAAATACTCTTAACAGATATTCAAGATATTTTGAGGTCACCATGTGAAGTAAATTAAATTCTATGTTTTTACCTTAGCAATATATTATTTATTTTGGCCTAAAAAGTTGTTTCGCCATAAAAACCGCCGAAACACATGCTTTCCCTCGTGTCCCCTTCCATCCCACCTTAAACCTCGGTCACTTGGGGCCAGTTTACTAGCAAGACCTACTAGCGGCTGACGTCACACGAGGCTAGTTAAAGTAGCTGCAAGCACGGTATTTTCTGACCCGCCTCCGTGGTCCTGTGGTCTAACGCGCTACTCTCGCAATATACCAGACTGCCGATGACGGGGAGATCGAGGTTATAATCTCGGCCAGGTGTAATCAGGGTGTTTTTTTTCCAACACTGTCTTACACTCTCCCTCCATGCAAATACGGATAAACTTCCTCTAAATATACACTTCCTAATCCCTAAAGTCATTAGCATAACTAGTACATAAGCGGATAGTAAGACGTAGTGGTAAATTGAAATATATATATATATATATATTCTGATTGGTTATTGTGTTAAAATTCCGTCCGTGGTTGTGATGTTTCGAGACGCCTGTGTTCGATTCACACTAGCACTAAGGGCCAGTTTCATAGTCAGATTTAGTACACCTCAAGTGCGGCGCTATACTAAATACAAGACGTCACCTACCTGAAATTGAATGGAATGGGCCAGTTTCATATGCGAAACTAGCCCATTCCATTTTGGTCTAGGTAGGTGTCGTCCTGTATTTAGTATCGACTCGCACTTTAGGCTCACTAAGTTTGACTATGAAACTGGCCCTAAGTGCTATTTCGTGGGGGTTCACACGGGGTTAGTTAAGCTCCAGTTTCTAGGGGTGAGTCTGTCACGTGACCTTGTGCCACCAACTAGCAACTAGTAGTTTAACATGTTTAACTTTACTAGGCTAGCACGCTAGTTTAGTGATTGTACTTGTCGTTAGAGAACTAGCCCCGAGTAAACGAGGTTTAAGGAGGCGTTGGCTATCTGCGACTAGAGAGGTGAGACGGAAAATGTTCCCTTATGTAAAAGTTTCAATACTAATAATACTTTTAGTATAATTGTAATTATTCGACTATTATTATTTGTAGTTGTAGGAGTAGTAGCACAGCAGTAGTAGAATAGATAGTTGTAGTAGCAGCAGTAGTAGAAGTAGTATAAGTAATAGAAGTAGTGATAACGGTAGCAGTAGAAGTATCAGTAGCAGTAGTAGTAGTAGCAAAAGTAGAATATGTAGTAATAGTAGTAGTAGTAGAAGAAGTAGAAGTAATAGAAGTAGTGATAGTGGCAGCAGTGGAAGTAGTAGTAGCAGTAGTAGCAGCAGTAGAATAGTTAGTAATAGTAGTAGTAGCAGTAGTAGAAGTAGAAGTAGTAGAAGTAATATAAGTAGTGATAGCGGCAGCATTAGAAGTATTAGTAGCAGTAGTAGTAGCAGTAGAATAAGTAGTAATAGTAGTAGTAGCAGTAGTAGAAGTAGTATAAGTAATAGAAGTAGTGATAACGGTAGCAGTAGAAGTATCAGTAGCAGTAGTAGTAGCAAAATTAGAATATGTAGTAATAGTAGTAGTAGAAGAAGTAGAAGTAATAGAAGTAGTGATAGTGGCAGCAGTGGAAGTAGTAGTAGCAGTAGTAGCAGCAGTATAATAGTTAGTAATAGTAGTAGTAGCAGAAGTAGAAGTAGTAGAAGTAATATAAGTAGTGATAGCGGCAGCAGTAGAAGTATTAGTGGCAGTAGTAGTAGCAGTAGAATAAGTAGTAATAGTAGTAGTAGCAGTAGTAGAAGTAATGGAAGTAGGGATAGTGGTAGCAGTAGTAGCAGCAGCAGTAGAAGTAGAAGAAGTAGTGATAGCGGCAGCAGTAGGAGTAGTGGCAGCAGCAGTAGAAGTAGTAGAAGTAGGGATAGCGGCAGCAGTATAAGTATTAGTAGGAGTAGTAGCAGCAGCAGTAGAAGTAGTAGAAGTAGTAGAAGTAGTGAGAGCGGCAGCAGTAGACGTATTAGTAGGCCCTAGCGTTAAAACAAAAATAATACATTCTTAAATGATTATAAAAAAAAGTCTTACGCAGTCACAAAGTTACTTTTTTGATCTTGAAGTAGTTATTTTTTAAACTTTTTTTTATAAATCTTCTGCTACCTAGGATATTTTGTTTGGTCATGAAAATGCCCCGTTGGAATCTTCCTTCCAGAATGTGGATTAAAAATATTCGTGGAAGCGTATACCTATCTAGAAATAAGATGATTTTAAAATACAAGTAAATGTTTTCCATAAGCAAGTAGTATATTGAGTGTGTATGTTCGTCATTGGAAGAGGGGAGTGCTATCAGTAGGTAAACTAGAGGCCTCACAGGATGAACTGTTCATCTTCTTCCCTCTCTTTCTATTTGTCAATCGGTGTCAAAGTGTGATAGTGCTGAGGGTGCGTCAAGCTAAGATGCAACCAGTTTTGTAAATTAGTTTCGAATTCAACAATTTGACAACGTCGTGTCGTTAGCCTCGATTCACATTTTCGCGGAATCTTCCTGAGCGGTGGATCGATTCACAACAAAATCAGGAATATAATATGTTTACCCATGAGGCTTTGCAACATCTAAAGATACATGGTATTATCCATCCCAGTGACCTTGTCTTGGGCCTGATCGTCCTAGATTCACTTTCGTCAGCTTATACCTCAGCTCTAGATTTAAATATTTAAGTGTATATTAAGTTTGGGTGCCAGGTAGTTTCACGTTCCCTACAAACGATTAGACTGGTTTTGATTTAAATGGAATATAAAACATAAATTAAAGACCACAAATTAATATTTAGGATTAATTTATTGCACACTTTGGCTCTGGTTATAAGAGAATGAACATAACTAATGGAAGTTGAGTTGGAGTGATTGCGCGAGTGAGTAGGGCACATCCAATCTGTATGATGGTGTGATCGTGAGCGTCTAACACAGTCCAATCTGTATTATGATGTGATCGTGAGTGTCTAACACACGTCACAGTCTGTATGATGGTGTGATCGTGAGCGTCTAACACAGTCCAATCTGTATTATGATGTGATCGTAAGTGTCTAACACACGTCAAGTCTGTATGATGGTGTGATCGTGAGCGTCTAACACACCTTCAATCTGTATTATGATGTGATCCTGAGAGTCTAACACACGTCCAAACTATCTGTATGATGGTATGATCGTGAGCGTATAACACACGTCCAATCTGTTTCCTGGTGTTATCGTGTTTTCCCAATTGCTGCCGCGAAAGCTTCTTCCAACCCTCACCGCGTCCACTTGGACGATTTCTCTTCTTAAGAAATAAATTGGCCAAGGTTGCTTTCACTGTCACTTAAAAAATTGTAACTCGGTTCGGGGAAATCTTTAACATCTTGTTATTTAATTATAGTTTTTCATCATCATGAACAACTTCCAGGCACTGGCTGAGTCTGTTTGGAACGTAAGCCTCTTCACCGCCTCCTTTCCTCCCACCATCTTTCTCCCTCCACCTTGGTCCAGTCCTCTCCTCTCTCCTCCAAACTCCTCCTTACTCCCTTTAGCCATCTGTACCTTGGTCTTCCTCTCGGCCTCCTACCTCCTCACCTCTATATGCAACATCCTCCTGGAAATCCTTTCTATTTCCATTCTTCTCACATAATGGCCATACCACCTCAGTAGTGCCTTCTCTATCCTGTGCTGGACTGGTTCTTACTTTACTCTTCAACACAATATTTATTGTACCCGTATTTTAGAAAGTGAGACAACAGTACGTTCTTCACTAAAACTCATAAATCCTGCTAAAGTTAGCACGAAATATATTATGTTATGCTTCAAACGTAAACTTAAGATTAATGTCGTGAAGACCTGCTTCTGTGGTCACATAGTATAGTGCGTCACTCTTGCAAACAGAATAGACTGCCTATGAAGGGTAGATCGAGGTTCGAATCCCGGTCAGGTGTACTGAGGGTGGTTTTCTCTAAATGGTTTTCTATTCACCCTCCACCCAAGTTCAGTTACACTTCCTCTAAATTAAACCTTCTTCATCCCAAACACATTATCATAATTAGTACATTTGCGTACACCATGAACAGTTAGTAAGACTATGTGAAAAAAAAAGTTACCGTGGATGTTTTCAAATTATTATATTGTATCGTTAGCAAATAAATAAAGAACGAGGACGACACAAGGGCCTTTAAGATAAAGAGTAGCTACAAACAATTTCACAAAAGTAGATGCAGATATCTGATAATGCCTCGCTTTGTACGCGCATGCGCACTGGTTGAATCTGTTCTTTTAGGCACATGCGCACTGGTTGAGTCTGTTGTTTTAGGCACATGCGCACTGGTTGGGTCTGTTGTTTCAGGCACATGCGCACTGGTTGGGTCTGTTGTTTTAGGCACATGCGCACTGGTTGAATCTGTTGTTTTAGGCACATGCGCACTGGTTGAGTCTGTTGTTTTAGGCACATGCGCACTGGTTGGGTCTGTTGTTTTAGGCACATGCACACTGGTTGGGTCTGTTGTTTCAGGCACATGCGCACTGGTTGAGTTTGTTGTTTTAGGCACATGCGCACTGATTGAGTTAGTTGTTTGAGGCACATGCGCACTGATTGAGTTAGTTGTTTTAGGCACATGCGCATTGATTGAGTTTGTTGTTTTAGGTGCATGTGAATTGTTTGGGTATTTTTATAAGCGCATGTGAAACAATTGATTCGATTGGTTTTAAAATTGTATAGATTCTCCCATGCAGATGTTGTTGCGCAGAAACGAGAAAGATATATATTAATTCACGCCGAGAAAATAAAGTGTATTTATTTCTTCTAAAGAAGATCGAGTTTTTTCCTTTAGTTGTAAATTGGATGACACCGCTGGCGGTAGAATCTTATTTGTGTAGGGGGAGGTGGGGGAAAGTGCAAAAAAAAGTAAGTTATTTAGTGAATTGTTTTCCACCTTACATCCTCTTCTGAAAAAGTTTGAGAATGTATGTCCCTAAAAACTATTTGGATATGTCCTTCTCCCCAATTTTTTTTAAATTAGATCATATTTATAAGTTATTTTGAGAATTCTTCTTCAGAAAATATTTTAAGTGTAGATGCTTCTAGAAGCTATTTGCTCAAATTTTTGAAAATTGGATTCTTTTAAAACCTATGTGGAATGGTCCTCGTGTGAAAACTTCTCAAAATTACATGCCTCTAGAAGCTATTTAGAGTGGTCCTTCCCAGAAATTTTGGAAATTTTGATGGCCGTAGAATTTATGTAAATTTCATCTATCCTGATTTTTTTTCTTACAGCTAAATTTCTCTAGAAGCTATTTGAAGTGATTTTTATCTTGCAAATTATTATTGAAAATTTATTGCTTCTAAAAATCATTTGGAATTCATTTACGGTATCTTTCACCTTCATATTCGATAACATTAGAGGACTTGAAATAAATTTAGTGGGGGATATATTTATTCCAAGGGGAGAAAACTATTTCCCCTGCCCACGTTTCCACCACTCCCCTGAATGATACGATATTAGAGAGAGAGAGAGAGAGAGGGTGTGATGTTTATAACCGATATATAAAATAGAACTGTAAATTGGATTATAGTTTGGAAACTAATAAAAAAAACTAATATTTTTGTTTTCAGGTGTTGGAAGGATGTTCTTAACTTCTACAACTCTTTTACTGACGTTTATTTTGACGTTTTTTTCATTAAAAGAAAAATGTTGATGGCCATAAGAAAGGTTGGAAAATGTTCCCTTTTATGTTTCATTTGTAAATGTGAAGATATAAAAAAAAACTGGATCACTTAGAATACAAATTGTACCTTTATGATTTTATTAGGTAAATATTGGTTTAGATTAGTGTTAGAATAAAGTATTAGCTTAGAGTAAGGATGAGAAAAACACGGTGAAACAGAATTAGGAAAAATCACCCTTAGTGAACCTGCCCAGTATTTGAACCCCGACTTCCCTATCAACAAACAACATGTTTATCTACAAACAAAAGTTTATATACAAACAAAATGTATATTTTATATGTATTAACAAAAGGTGTATACAGTATTATATATACAACGAAAGGTTTGTATATAAGCCAAAAATATAAGTGTAAGCAAAAGGCTTGTATATAATAAAGAAAGAAAAAATTGTAAACAAAAGGTTTGTATAAAACAAAAGATGAATATTTAAATAAAACAAAAGGTGAAACAAAAGATGAATTTTTCAAAAGGTATACATTATTAATAAACAAATTGTGCCTTTATACATATATCCTAGCCTATACGGCATATATATATATATATACATAATATTTATTAAATCCTTTTTATAAGAGCTTAGGAGTGATTAAATGATAATATGGAGACTCAAAAAACAATTATTTGTCATTGGTCGAATGAAAACGTAACTATGTTAATTTTAGTTTTGAAAACTTTTTTTTTGTTCTTCACAGTATATAAGTCTACTTTTCTATGGAATAGTACGTTTTGTGGGGTCATATTAATGCAACAGGACCACATTGAGCTTGAATTACCGCTAATAACATGCTAAACGATAATCAACGCTCTCAAAATTAATTGGGTGTTAGTTTGGCTCTACACTTATTAAAATAAAGAACTTTTATTTTGTTAAAAATTTATTAAAACTGCCAAGTCACAATTATTTAGTTTAGTCATTTCTTATAAACATTTATTCCTGTTCATTACATACTAAGACAAATAAAATCCATTTCTTTTAATTTATGAATTTTTTAATCTACATACGAAAAAAATTACCTACCAAACAAAATAAAAATAAGTATTTACAAATCGTTAACTATTTATAAATTGTACAAGGGTTTTTTAACTTTTCAAATGAGTATTTTGGTGTTATCCTTTTAGAAGTAGTGTAATAGTAGCAAACGCTTTTATACATATCATTTGATTTTGAGCTATTATTATTCACATAATTAAAACTCAACGTTTATTTTGAATATTTGTTACTTAAATGCAGTCTGTCTCATACCACATTATATTTCATTCTCACACAACGATAAATTTCTATAGCTTACGTCTTATATGTCATCGTTATTCACTTTGTATTTATTTTCATGGTTGACTTAGTAATTTACGAAAGTTCAAAAGTCATTTTTAATATTTAAAACATATTTATACCCGGCCATTGTAATGTATGTAATGTAGTTTCTCTTAACTCTTTACGTGGGTTGACAAATATTTGAAACTAAATATATTTAAAAAAATAGTTAATAGACCTAAATCAACCAAATTGAATTAGATAAATCTTGATTTTATTTTCAAGAGATAAAACATTTAATAATATATACCATTAGTTTTGCTTCGAAATACAATTTCTATTTAATTCATCTGGGAAGATTATATATTTTAGAACAAATATCTCAAATAAGAGTTGTATCCAACAAATAAATGTTTGCAATTAAGTGTTTATTCTTTAATAGATTTAAATATCTATGCAATCGTATAGTTGGGTTTCAAATGTCCGTAGTGATTTTGAGGGGAATTGTGGTAGGTAGGTCTACTTAAGGTTGAGGTTGATTCATGTAATTGAAAGAAATAATGAACTAATATCCAATTTCGTCTCATTAAGTACAATTTAAAGTCTGGAAGTACCAATTTAACAGATAAAAATATATTGGTACACTATCGAAATTAAAATGTAATATATATCTTCTTAAAAATTAATATCATTAAAAACAATCCGCTTTTAAATTAAAATGGCTATTTAAAAAAATAATAATCGTGTGAAAAAAATTGCAACTATAAACTCAAAATGAATGTGATAAATAACAGATACAGTATAAAACTTTAAATTACAATTCAGTTATCTCAAGGCATACATTATGAACATTAGGTCTAGTCTATTCACGATAAATTTGGTCTTTTACGATGGGTTCTAATTTACATTACTCCACCTTTCAAATAAATTTGGTCACTTTGTCAACTTATCTTGACAAACGTGATGACAATATATTTTCTATGTTGATGATTACGGAACCAACTTCAGTAACTTGTAATCTGTCAGAAAAAAGACCAAAATTACCGTGAACGGACTAGACACTGTCACCGCCTTTATTTTATACCGCTGTACTCATATTTTCAGTCTGCTTCAGTCTCACCTTTCGATAAAAACAAAATTAAGCTCTTCCTATGTCCCACTTTATTTTTTATTTTTTCACTTCACTCTTAACTCCGGATGAACCGTCACGACTCTCTGTGTCAACTTATTCGAGTTTCTTCTCTTCTGGAGGTAAACATATCCGATCATCATCAAGACGGCAGAGAGGATCGCAGCACCGATAGTGAGGTTGAGGCTCGAGAAGAGACTCACTGAGGACGGTCTTGCCTTAGGCTCAACGATTTCCTGCTCTGGTATGGGATTGACCTCCCTCTTCCTTATCGCGTGGGCTAACAGGTCCTTCTCTGAGCCTACCATGAGACCTCGGACGCCGAGGGTAATGGACACCACCTGTTTCTCATCTACGCTCCTCTTCTCCAACTTCCTGTCCTGGTCCAGCTCGAGGTGCGCGCGCGTCAGAGCGTCTTCGACGTCTCTCTTGCCGTAGTTACGACGGCGGGTGGATGGTTTGCGAGGCTCGTACAGGTCTGAAACAGTAACGAACGTTATGAAGGTACTAGCTGGGCCATTGAAGATACTAGCTGGTCAGTTGAAGATACTAGCTTGCTTGAGGAAGATTATTATCCATTAAATTATTAGCCATTAAAAATTCTAGCTGGTCAGTTGAGGATCCTAGTTTGCTTGAATGAGATATTATCTGACCCGTTAAATATATTAGTTGGATAGTTGAATATACTAGCTGGCTTGAGGGAGATTGGCCCATAAAATATATTAACTGGCTCCTTAAATATACTAACTGGCTCCTTAAATATCATACTAGCTGGTCTGTTGAAGATACTGGCTGGCTCATTAAATATATTAACTAGCTCCTTAAATATACATAACTGACTCCTTAAATATCATACTAGCTGGTCTGTTGAAGATACTGGCAGGCTCATTAAATATATTAACTGGCCCCTTAAATATTATTCTAGTTGGTCCATTGAAGATACTAGCTGGCCGGTTAAATATACTAACTGGCTCTTAAATATACTATCTGGCCCGTCTAAGTTATTAGCTGGTGCGTTATATATATTTGCTGACCCATTAAATATAATAACTAACCCGTTAAATATATTAGCTGACTCGTAAAATTTACATCTATTCTACAAAGACAGCTCTAATTTATTCTTTTTAGTCCTTAAGATTTCATAGATGTAGATTGAAAATTAAATTGATATAGATAGAAAATATTCTAATTTTAATCTTAAATTAATCCTCTCTTTTATACCCTTAAAATTTAAATTATCAGAATACATTCATTTATCTTTTTAAATAAATAATGAAAATGGGTTGTGTATCATTACGGGAATCACTGTCTATATATATGTACATTTTGGTAGAAATATTCCTGCAGGACATTTTCGTAACCAAACCAAATAGCCTATGTTGTAGATGATTCATAAAATATACATTTAAAAAAATAAACTTCAAGATAAAAATAATAATTTTGTGACCTTGTAGGAATATTTTCTTATAATTATTTAAGTATATGTTTATTGTTTCAACACTTTGTCTCTAAAACTCGCTGAATAAAACGTAATTTGACCAACATGGGAAATCCTGTCTTGACCTGCCATGACGTCACAGATAGGCAACGTCCTTAAGGTGGGGTGCTAGTGAGCACCAGTTTAGTGCATTAATTTTTCAGTTTTTATAGCAGAAACATTTTTTGGCCAAAATAAATCAAATATTTCTTCTATAGAAACATATAGTTTAGCTTTCTGCACATGCTAATCTCAAGAGTTCTTGAATATCTCTCATGAGCATGGTGGCATTTGGTGACAAACTTTTTAAATGCAGAGAAAAAGTTGTCACTAAATTCCAGGACACCCTTGACAGATATTAAAGAACTGTTGAGATTAGCATGTGCGGAAAACTAAACTCTATGATTCTATAGAAGAAATATTTTATTTATTTTGGCCAAAAAATGTTTATGCTATAAAAACTTCGAAAATACTGCCCTAAACTCACGCTCACTAACACCCCATCTTAAGTATTTGGTTCTTCCCCCGTGGAAGATATAAATGTATCTCTCTCTCTCTTTCTATATATATATATATAGTTTCACGTTATTTATATATATATATATATGCCTACCTGTGACGTCATGGCAGGTCAAGACAGGATTTCCCATGTTGGTCAAATTACGTTTTATTCAGCGAGTTTTAGAGACAAAGTGTTGAAACAAAAACCATATACTTAAATAATTATTATAAGAAAATATTCCTACAGGGTCACAAAATTATTATTTTTATCTTGAAGTTTATTTTTTTAAATGTATATTTTACAAATCATCTACAACATAGGCTATTTGGTTTGGTTACGAAAATGGCCTGCAGGAATATTTCTACCAAAATTTACATTTTAAAAAATATCCGTGGAAGCATATGTCTATCTAGAATAGGAAACAAGATAAAGGTAATTTTAAAAAACAGGGCAATGCTTTCAAGGCACAATTAGTATTATGACTGTCTAAATTCGTCAAAGGAAGGGGTAAGTGTTATTAGTAGATATACAAGAAGCCTCGTATGGTGAACTGCTCATTTTAATACCTCTATTTCTATTTTATAAATTGGTGTCTGAGTGTGATGATAGTGCTTAGACTGCTTAGGTGCGTCATGTTAATATAGAACCCGCTGTGTAAAATATCTTAGAAATCACTAAGTAGGTAATGTCGTTAAAGAAGAAGTGATTGGTCTTTGTTCGAAGCACAAAGCGTAAGCTCTCATTGTTACTATAAATCTTTTTATTCTATTAGCTTATTTGACAGCCTAATTTTAAAAGTTGGTTGCAGGCTTGTGCCTCATGGTTGTACAAATTATGATGATCTTGGTAAACATGACGACACTTCGCTTCCTAATAAAGTTATACATGCCAGCCTGTCCCTAGCATGAATTAAAATAAATTGTAGGCTCTACAACAAAACCGTGCGTAATTTCCCACATATTATTTTATAGTCAGTGACCAAATTTTCAAAAATTAGTTAGCGGTAGACTGACTATCCTTATTTTATTTATTTATTTTCAGATAAAGGAATTTATATTATTATTTATCATATAAAAATCTCCCCAGATACTCATTCTGAACAAAAGCGTTAGGACCATTTAAAAAAAAATAGACATCAGTTAACTACCAATGAATAGTCCCCCCTACCTCACACGAAAAACCAGTATGTATTGTTATTTGACGTGTCAATCACGTCAATCATTTTAAAGAATTTTCAATTTAAAAAAAACCAGTCAGCAGTACACTAACCTTGATTTAAGAGCTAAAAATAATATATTTTTTTAGAATGTACTGAGATACGACCATATAACATCTAGATCAAAAGTTTGAAAGAAAGAAATCTGGAAGTTTTGGCTATAGGTCCAGACAGTCATGAGGACAAACAGACAAACATTTCAATAGACAAATATGGAGAAAGACAAAGAGGTAAATATATGAACAGACAGACATGGGGTCAGACAAACAGACATAGGTACAGACGGACATAAATAAGGAGAGACAAACAAACATGAAGGTAGGCATGCAGTTATAACTTTGTTGCTAAAAAAGCAAATGAAACTTAAAGAACAATGTGTCACTGCAGGACAAGCAACTTTGGGAATTATAAATGATACTATATCAAATGTATTCGGCATAAAAGTTATTGGTAATGTGTGGACAGAGTTTAAGCTAAAGGTCAATCCCAATTTGTTATGCTGGCAAGATTCAGATAAAAGATTCCGACAATTTGATGCCTATTGGGTAGATAATGTTGATACAATCATGGCAACTGTTATGTATGCCGTGCAAATGTATTTACTTGCTTATTTGTATCAGAGCGGGCAAATCACCGGAGGTGATTTTGCTTTTATTTCAATGATTACACTTGGTTTGCGTGGAGAAGTGGATGCTGTTTTAACAAACCTGTTATTTAACATAAATCCAGGAATTGCATCAATGAAAGCTTCATTTTCATTTGTCAATCATAGTTACGACATTAAGGATAAAGAGGCATGGGGATAGACAATCATAGGGAAAGACAGACATGGTGACAGACAGACAAACATGGGCTCAGACAAAAAAACATAGGGACAGACACACACACATGGGGACAGACAGACAGATATGGGGACATAGAGACATACATACATGAGGATAGACAGTCAGACATGGGGACAGACAGATATGGGGGCAGACATACAAATATGGCGATAGACAGACACACATGGGGACAGAGAGACACACAGGGTTACAGACAAACAAGTGGACAGACAGACAAATATGGGGACAGAGAGACAAACATGGGAACAGACAGACATACATGGGGACAGATAAACAAACATGGTGACAGACAGACGTACATGGGGACAGACAGACATGGAGACAAACATACAAATATAAATATTAGACCCGTTTTATTGGATTCGGGGGTACATAATCCGGAGGCCGACAAATCTTCATGATTACAATAATGTATATGTATGATCAAGTTAAAAGTACTCACATGAATGGAAAGCGTGATAACGTGGGTCTTGGTCCTTTCCGTGGAAAT
Organism: Timema bartmani; assembly: GCA_902151455.1. Classification (NCBI taxonomy): domain Eukaryota; kingdom Metazoa; phylum Arthropoda; class Insecta; order Phasmatodea; family Timematidae; genus Timema; species Timema bartmani. The sequence goes on from CABFWB010001467.1 coordinate 42,538, forward strand.
CTCCGTCCTCTCTCTGCTTGGTCACTGAACTCGTCACGACGTTTGGTGGAGGGACCGTCGTTGTCCTTCCTTCGGATATTATCAATGAAGAGTCCGTGTCCTCCGAGTAGCAGCTCGGGTCATTGGTGCCAGGGAAACACCTCGGGGGTTTAACTTGAGTGATCACTTTCCCACTTTCAAAACCGATACAGATTTTTTCCGAAGATCCGGGGAAGCAGCCTGGGGGGAGCTCAGTAGGTGGCAAATACGTCGGCCCCGGGGTAGACGTCGACGTAGTGGGGGTAGGACATCTAGGATCAGGGGATCCTGGGTAGCATCTAAGGCGCGTGGTTGTAGGACGCTGAGTCGTGGTGGTGGTAGGACATCGAGGATCAGGGGATCCTGGGTAGCAGATAAGGCGCGTGGTTGTAGGACGCTGAGTCGTGGTAGGAGTAGGACATCTAGGATCAGGGGATCCTGGGTAGCAGCTAAGGCGCGTGGTTGTAGGACGCTGAGTCGTGGTGGTAGGACATCTAGGATCAGGTGATCCTGGGTAGCAGATGAGGCGCGTGGTTGTAGGACGCTGAGTCGTGGCTGTAGGGGCACATCGGGGATCGAGAGAACCAGGATAGCAAACCGGTAGAGAAGAAGGCTTAGGTGTTGTAGTTGATTGGGTTAAACAGGGACAGAAAAACGGAGTGGTAGTGGCAGGCGGGGGTATGTACGTGGGTGGTGGGGTGGTGGTTTGAGGACATCTTGGGTCGGGACTACCAGGGTAACACCTTAGAGGAGGTTGGGTAATTGCCTGAGGGCACCTTGGGTCAGGATTGCCTGGGTAACATCTCAGAGGTGGTTCTGTGGTTGTTTGAGGACATCTTGGGTCAGGATTACCAGGATAGCACCTAAGAGGTGGTTGTGTGGTTGTTTGGGGACATCTTGGGTCAGGATTACCTGGGTAACATCTCAGAGGTGGTTCTGTGGTTGTTTGAGGACATCTTGGGTCAGGATTACCAGGATAGCACCTAAGAGGTGGCTGTGTGGTTGTTTGAGGACATCTTGGGTCAGGATTACCAGGGTAGCACCTAAGAGGTGG
>CABFWB010001467.1:44816-93713 GCA_902151455.1 Timema bartmani
GGACATCTTTTATCAGGATTACCTGGGTAACATCTAAGAGGTGCCTGTGTGGTTGTTTGAGGACATCTTTTATCAGGATTACCTGGGTAACATCTCAGAGGTGCCTGTGTGGTTGTTTGAGGACACCTTGGATCAGGATTACCTGGGTAACATCTCAGAGGAGGTTGTGTGGTTGTTTGAGGACACCTTGGATCAGGATTACCTGGGTAACATCTCAGAGGTGGTTGAGTAGTTGTCTGTGGACATCTTTTATCAGGATTACCTGGGTAGCATCTAAGAGGTGCCTGTGTGGTTGTTTGAGGACACCTTGGATCAGGATTACCTGGGTAACATCTAAGAGGTGGTTGTGTGGTTGTTTGAGGACACCTTGGGTCAGGATTACCTGGGTAGCATCTAAGAGGTGGCTGAGTGGTTGTGGGTGGTAAATATGTTGCAGGTGGTTGAGTGGTTGTCTGAGGACACCTTGGATCGGGATTACCAGGGTAACATCTCAGAGGTGGTTGTGTGGTTGTCTGAGGACACCTTGGGTCAGGATTACCTGGGTAACATCTCAGAGGTGGTTGTGTGGTTGTCTGAGGACATCTTTTATCAGGATTACCTGGGTAACATCTCAGAGGTGGTTGTGTGGTTGTCTGAGGACACCTTGGGTCTGGATTACCTGGGTAACATCTCAGAGGTGGTTGAGTTGTTGTCTGAGGACATCTTGGGTCAGGATTACCTGGATAACATCTCAGAGGTGGTTGTGTTGTTGTCTGCGGACACCTTGGGTCAGGATTACCAGGGTAACATCTCAGAGGTGGTTGTGTGGTTGTCTGAGGACACCTTGGGTCAGGATTACCTGGGTAACATCTCAGAGGTGGTTGTGTAGTTGTCTGAGGACATCTTTTATCAGGATTACCTGGGTAACATCTCAGAGGTTGTTCTGTTGTTGTTTGAGGACACCTTGGATCAGGATTGCCTGGGTAGCATCTCAGAGGTGGTTGTGTGGTTGTCTGAGGACATCTTTTATCAGGATTACCTGGGTAACATCTCAGAGGTGGTTCTGTGGTTGTTTGAGGACATCTTGGGTCAGGATTACCTGGGTAACATCTCAGAGGTGGTTGTGTGGTAGTCTGAGGACATCTTGGGTCAGGATTTCCTGGGTAACATCTCAGAGGTGGTTGAGTAGTTGTCTGAGGACATCTTTTATCAGGATTACCTGGGTAACATCTCAGAGGTTGTTCTGTTGTTGTTTGAGGACACCTTGGATCAGGATTGCCTGGGTAGCATCTCAGAGGTGGTTGTGTGGTTGTCTGAGGACATCTTTTATCAGGATTACCTGGGTAACATCTCAGAGGTGGTTCTGTGGTTGTTTGAGGACATCTTGGGTCAGGATTACCTGGGTAACATCTCAGAGGTGGTTGTGTGGTAGTCTGAGGACATCTTGGGTCAGGATTTCCTGGGTAACATCTCAGAGGTGGTTGAGTAGTTGTCTGAGGACATCTTTTATCAGGATTACCTGGGTAACATCTCAGAGGTTGTTCTGTTGTTGTTTGAGGACACCTTGGATCAGGATTGCCTGGGTAGCATCTCAGAGGTGGTTGTGTGGTTGTCTGAGGACATCTTTTATCAGGATTACCTGGGTAACATCTCAGAGGTGGTTCTGTGGTTGTTTGAGGACATCTTGGGTCAGGATTACCTGGGTAACATCTCAGAGGTGGTTGTGTGGTAGTCTGAGGACATCTTGGGTCAGGATTTCCTGGGTAACATCTCAGAGGTGGTTGAGTAGTTGTCTGAGGACATCTTTTATCAGGATTACCTGGATAACATCTCAGAGGTGGTTGTGTGGTTGTCTGCGGACACCTTGGGTCAGGATTACCAGGGTAACATCTCAGAGGTGGTTGAGTAGTTGTCTGAGGACATCTTTTGTCAGGATTACCAGGGTAACATCTTAATGGAGTTTCTGTTGTAATTGGAGGTAAGTAGGTAGCGGGAAGTGTTGTAGTTTGGGGACATCTTGGATCCGGGTTTCCTGGATAACATTTAAGTGGAGGTTGGGTAACAGGTTTTGGACATCTAGGATCAGGATTTCCTGGATAACATTTAAGTGGAGGCTGAGTGGTGGTTTGGGGACATCTAGGGTCTGGATTTCCTGGGTAACATCTAAGTGGAGGTTGGGTGGTTGTTTGGGGACATCTAGGGTCTGTATTTCCTGGGTAACATTTAAGTGGAGGTTGGGTAGTGGTTTGGGGACACCTAGGATCTGGATTTCCTGGGTAACATCTAAGTGGAGGCTGGGTAGTAGTTTGGGGACATCTAGGGTCCGGATTCCCTGGATAACATCTAAGTGGAGGCTGGGTAGTTGTTTGGGGACATCTAGGGTCTGGATTTCCTGGATAACATCTAAGGGGAGGCTGGGTAGTAGTTTGGGGACATCTTGGATCTGGATTTCCTGGGTAACATCTAAGTGGAGGCTGGGTGGTAGTTTGGGGACATCTTGGATCTGGATTTCCTGGGTAACATCTAAGTGGAGGCTGGGTAGTTGTTTGGGGACATCTAGGATCCGGATTTCCTGGGTAACATCTAAGTGGAGGCTGGGTAGTAGTTTGGGGACATCTTGGGTCTGGATTTCCTGGGTAACATCTAAGTGGAGGTTGGGTAGTGGTTTGGGGACATCTACGATCAGGATTACCAGGGTAACATCTTAGTGGAGGTTCTGTTGTAGTCGGAGGTAAGTATGTAGCGGGAAGTGTTGTAGTTTGGGGACATCTTGGATCCGGATTTCCTGGGTAGCATCTAAGTGGAGGCTGGGTAGTAGTTTGGGGACATCTTGGATCCGGATTTCCTGGGTAACATTTAAGTGGAGGTAGGGTAGTCGTTTGGGGACATCTTGGATCCGGATTTCCAGGGTAACATCTAAGCGCAGGCTGTGTAGTCGTTTGGGGACATCTAGGATCCGGATTTCCTGGATAGCATCTAAGTGGAGGCTGGGTAGTAGTTTGGGGACATCTACGATCAGGATTACCAGGGTAACATCTTAGTGGAGGTTCTGTTGTAGTTGGAGGTAAATAAGTAGTTAAAAGTGATGTAGTTTGGGGACATCTAGGATCTGGATTTCCTGGGTAACATCGAAGTGGAGGTTGGGTGGTAGTTTGGGGGCATCTGGGATCCGGATTTCCTGGGTAGCATCTAAGTGGAGGCTGGGTGGTAGTTTGGGGACATCTAGGATCCAGATTTCCTGGGTAACAACGAAGTGGAGGCTGGGTTGTAGTTTGGGGGCATCTTGGATCCGGGTTTCCTGGGTAACAACGAAGTGGAGGCTGGGTAACTGGTTTTGGACATCTAGGATCGGGATTTCCAGGGTAACAACGAAGTGGAGGCTCGGTGGTTGTCACAGGAGGCAGGTATGTGGTTGTTTGAGGACAAGCGGGGTTCTTGCTGCCAGGATAACATACTGGCCTAGGAGGTGGTGTTGGCCTTGTTACCGTAGTGGGTGGTACTACTGTCGAAATAGGAATGGAGGGCTCACCACCGCATCGGCCCTCGCACTCACCGAAACAAATCTGAAACATTTAAGTTATTCTTTAAGAATGTGTCTATAATGCTTTATTCTCAGCATGTCAACATATTTAAATCTATATTCATTCTTAAATGTGCCACCCACAAATTCAAACTAAGGGCTATAATATTTTATGTCATAAATACTTAGTTATAAAATCAACTCCATGGCTTTAGCCCGCAAGCTAACTATAAAGACCGAGCAGTCTCTGTATTTTGGAAAAGATAATACCAAAATTTGTGGATAAAGGGTGTCATGTGGTCAGCACAACGAACCCTCCGGCCGTTAATGTAATTTTTCTAGATCGTAGCCGCTACTTAATTATTCAATTAGCTCCTTAATTGTTCTTACGAGACTGAGCTTAACCCCTCGTTGCAGACGGACTGCTTCACAGAAAAATCTGGAGGTCCCAGGAATCAAGCCCGGGACCACTGGATTTGTAGCCAGAAACTCTGACCATTAGAGCACAGAGGTGGCCAATAAATAGATACGCCACACTAATTTAATTCAAAGTTTGAATATTCAGATATCGACACAATTATGTTTGTATTTCTATTTAAGGACGTATAAGAGCATAGAGAGTGATGAGAACATAAGTACAGTTTAAACTAACTCTTCTTATCTTGGCAGCGCCCCACGACACGGCACTGATCTCACCTTCTTGCTTCATCATACATTAAAAAAAATAATGACTAGTCTATGACACCCGCTTCAGTGGCCGCATGGTCTAAGGCACTTCTCTCACAATAGACTAGACTGCTGATGATGGGGAGATCGAGGTTCAAATTTCGGGCGGGTGTAGGCCTAATGAGGTATTTTTCCTAAATGATTTTCCAATCTCCCTCTATGAAAATGACGGTACACTTAATATATTATAACCTCATCCATAAAGCCATTAGTGAATTAGTACATCTGCGTGCAACACGAACGGGTAGTAAGACGCGGTGCCAAAAGAATGTAGGTCTGCTCCAGTACAAATCTAGGTAAAGCGTTTGCTAGTTAATTTAATTTTTCATTTATTTGAGGTAGGCCTATTTAACGTGCACTTTCTGAACCGATTGATTATATCCTCACACAACATATAAACTAACTTAAATCTAGAACAGGCAAAACAACCAGCCCCCGACCGTTAATTTATCACTGTGAAAGGGGAAACCCTCATTTAACCAATAATACATTTTTCAGCCATTTCGTGAATCGAACCCGGTAACCTTAATACAGCGGACAGACGCGCTATCGACTGAGCTAAGGTGTCAGCCTGCTAGTTTAATGTTTCCAAATTCGATTTCATTGTCCTAACGTCATTTGCCAATATTATCTAAATTGACACTTACCGCCATTCATTACTGATGTGACTATTTTTTTTCTAAAACTGTGATAAATTCATATTTCATGGTAGCAAGATTATGGCAGGGTAAACAAAGTAAATTGTTACAGATATACCAACTATTTTATTTATATTCGACCTTACCTTTTTTTTTATTAAGTTATAAATTATTACATGACGGAAACTACCTACAAACTAATATAAATGCATATATTTTGATGTTTTCACTAACATGTCTTGAAGATTACATTTACCTCAATGTTGCATGTAAGGTAGACCTGCATTTTATCAGGGAACTTGAATGCAGACAAGCTTGTGTAGGCGATTAGACTGGCACCAGACTTCCCTGTTTGCTGAGTTCTTTGCCAGCTCGTAATGAGCTTCTTTTTACTGAAAAGGAAAAAAAAAACAAGAATAAAATCATCAGTACTTATAAGTATAATTATATTTCATCTCACACTTGCAAAAAGTTACACCGTCAAACAATATTGTTGGATGCAGAACCTACTCTTTGGGGAATTCAAATATGAAAACAAATCAAGTGTCTTCTGGGTTATCCATAAACCACGTGACTTTTTTTTTCTTACTTTTTTTACCCTCCTCCCTCACCCCACCTTCATGTAACAACCAAGTATACATTTATTCTGATCCTTATCCCCCCTCTCCCCTTTCCAAGCTGTGTTACGTAGCTTTTCACATCAAGAGTGAATGTCATTATTTCACAGGGAAGTATTTTTGTAACACTAAAAGAGGGAACCAGATTTAATACAACTTAGAATCTTAAGCTATCCGTAAATATATTTACTACAGATGAAAACAATGACCATAATATTATTTTTTCATCATTGGAATTTAAGTTCAAGGGTATGTAGAAAATGATCAATATTCGATGTTATTTCAAGTTTAAGTTAAAGCATTTATTAGTTTTTTTAGCACCGTGTATTACTACTACTCGTTAGGGTTATACGCCTATGTACTAATTACACCAATGGCTTATGGATGATGAAGGCTTCATTTAGAGGAAATGCACCCGCATTTGCGTGGGGGAGGAGTTCAAAACAATTTAGGAAAACCACCCTCAGTGCGTCCGACCGGGATGGAACCACGATCTTCCCGTCTTAGGCAGTCTACCCCAACATGAGAGTAACGCGTTAGACCACGCGACCAACGAAGTGGGTCATTTATTAGTTAAAAATATAGTAAAGATAGTGTGTTATTGATTATGTCAAGATTGTATGCCCCATCCTGTATAAGATCTGTGTTACGTAGCACTGTAATATTACCCCTCCTCCCCTTGTAACATCATGTTGATATAAGAGCTCTAACCCCGCCCTCCCCCCTTCAATCCTCTTCTTAACAGCTTACGTGGTTTATGGATTAACCAACATATATCCACATCTATGAATGCAAGATCTAAGGCGTCAAATCCACAAAAGACTGTTTTCGATGACGGGAAGATTGAGATTTTAATCTTAGTTGGGTGTACTGAGGGTTTTTATTTTTTTACGGAAAAGTTTTCCTATCCTCCTTCCCCGCAGGTTTGTGGTATATTTCCTCAATTTCAACCTTTCTTATCCCAAGCCTAGTAGTGTAAATATGAGGATAAACTGGACGCCATGTACAAAAAAATAATCATCTGAATAACAATATTTTACGAAGTGCAACGTTTTGCCACTTTAAGGTGGGTGAAGGGGGGGAATAAAAAGTGAGTCAAGGTCTGTATTATGACTGTTTTTATAAAAAAAACACACCTTTATGTCTAAAATAAATAAAATTTAGATTCTATATACAAGTTTAGTTACATTTTCTACAAATGTTAGTGTCAACAGTTCTTGAATATTTGGAATGAGCATGGTGACATTCGAAAAGGAACTTTTTAAATAAGGAAAAATATCTTGATCGAATTTCTCGATGTCTTTGACAGTCATTTTAGAACTTTTAAGATAACTGTGTGTAGAAAATTAAGCTAAGATTATCTTCTGAAGCAATAGTTTATGTATTTTGGCCAAAAAAAATGTTTCTAGGAACTGCAACAACACGGAGCTTAGCTCGCTTTCCATTACACTCGAGAGATAAGTAGTACCGTGGGAAGTGATGTATGCCGTTGGTACATAATTCAATTTGTTCTCTTGAAGTATTTAAGGCAGGGGTCGCCAACCTTGTAAGATTTCGATCAAATTATAAACTTATCAAAATCCCCACGATAATCCCTCTTTCCTCCGCTCTAATTTTGATTCTTTTTTCCCCCGTTTATACATCTTATATTTATTGCTTAAAATCAACTTTCCTCGAAAACTTATGTCCCCACCCTTCAAGAAAAAAAAAATAGAAGATATGAAGTGTATACTTTCATACTACACGATGATTCACCCAGGACTGAACACTTTTATGTGGAATATAGGATGAGCGAGGGTGGTGGGGACTTCCAGCATCTTATATAAAACATTCTTACATGTCATGGGCTAAGGTAAGTCTTACATTATTCAAATGTGACTTTCCAAACATGAGTTAATTTTTTTTTTAATGTGTTTAGTCCTGAGTGAATCATCCTGTATATAATTTTCTTGTAACATTACTGATTATGACCTACCAAGGTTATTTTGGTCACTGTTCACACTCAAATATGATTTGAAAGTATACTTGCGAGCTTAGAAGACTCAAAAGATCGAATTTTAATAACAATGTAGTTTTTACTACGCGATCTACTGAAAAGTGCCGCGAGATCGTCCGGTCTGGCCTAAGGCATCACACTAGCAATAGACTGGATTGCCGATGATGGGGAGATTGGGGCTAGAAACCCGATTGGGCCTACTGAGGGTAGTTTTTTTTTATCAAATGCTTTTCCACTCCCCACTCCAAACGCAAATGTGGATACTCTAAATTCAACCTTCCTCATACATAACACTTTAGAGTAATCAGTACATCTGCCTGTAGCCCGAACGGCTTCACTCTTGGAACCATCGGAACATACATTCGAGGAATCGGTTCGGGAAGACACACACACACTCACATGGGACATCCCTGGTTGTCTGTTAGCTGGAGCTTGTGAGTTTCCGGGGAGTCGTAGTCTTCACCGTCGTAGGCCCAGCAGTCCCGCACCCTGATGTCGTGCTTCCTCTCCTCGTCCTTGATGTACACCAGGACGGTCAGGGTCTCGCCGATCTTGATGATCTCTTCGATAGGTGAGGTCTGTAACGAGACACACGTCGCACCGGGTCAGGACGTATTACACTTGGACACAAGTGTTTCATTGTCATGGCACTTTCTGGGAACACTGATTATTTCAGCCCATCGGTGAGCATCGGTGTTAATACGTCAATCTCGTATAGTCTGGTTTGCCGTTGACGAGAAGGTAGAGTTTGGAATCCCAATTGGCTGTAATGTTGGTTACCAAATGGTTTTCTTTGATCGCCATGCAAATGAGATGGACATTACCTCCAAAATGGCTGTTAATTCTAAAGTATGGATTATTACTTACGTTTGGGTAATCCCCCTCTGTATTTCCATCCAACAATTCACTAAGCCCATGGATAATGAGAGGGACTTAGCCTACAAAATGGCCGTCACTACTAAAAGTATATATTAACATTCACGTTTAGATATTTCCCCCTCTTTATATTCATCCAACAATCGATCAAACCCATAGATAAGGTGATTAACATTACCTCCAAAATGGGCGTCACAACTAGAGTATAGATTAATACTCACGTTTGGGTATTTCCCCCTCTGTATGTCCATCCAACAGTCAATCAAACCATTCGCCACTGGAACAGACACTACCTCCAACATGTCAACCACGAATGGCCGGAAGTGCACTCTCTTTTTGTTGCCCGTTGAGGCGCAAGAGATCTTTCGGGCAGCATCCCAAATTTCCTGTAAGAAAGCCCAAATATTTTATGGTATTGCTTTGTCAGTTTACTTGTAGTGAATTTAAAAAAATTGAAATTTGACATTAATACTGTAATTTCCCTTCTAAAATATAGAAAAATAGAATATCTGTAATTTATTTTAAAACTATATTGTACAACCACGTAATACCGTTCTATAACTCGGATCAAAAATATGTTAAATATAATTGGAGACCTGATTTCACGAATAAATACCATCAAAACTTATTAAATAGCACAAATTTATTATTTCAAATGTAAAATTGTGAAATTTTATTTCTTGATTAATGTCGAATGTAAATTCTAGGAGCGTACAATCCGAACGGGTATTAAGACGCGGTGATAAATAAATAAATAAATAAATTCCAGGACATTCTTGACAAATATTCAATAATTGTTGAGGTCAACATGGGAAGATAATTAAACGCTAATGAAAAATTATTTGATTTCTTTCGACCAAAAAAAGTTTTGATATAAAAATTGCAAAGATACTGCCCTAAACTAGTGTTCCCTACACAATCACCTTAAATCAAAGAGTGGAATCATATAAAGACATGACCAGTGGTGTCGTTAGAATGAGGGACTGTAGTTTACTTAAGGTGATAAAATAGTCGAGCAGAGATTAACAAACGCCATAAACCAAGTGGATTTGTAACGTTCCTGGGTAGAGCTATCCGGCATCAGTAGAACGAGCAGGGGTGGAGAAAAATACAAATAGCAACACAATTTGTGTTGTGAGCTCTTAAAATTACATAATTAGATTCACAAAGATCCTTTCTACACTCCTCTGCCAGAGTGAGCAGCAAAAATATGTGAATATTTGAACTTTTCATAAAAGAAAATGCCAACTTTTAGTTTGAGACTATGTTTACAAGTCTACATATGTATAGGGTTTTAGAAAATAAAGAATAATTTTGAGTTAGTTTCTGTAAACATCAAATTCGTGTACTTTTAAACAATTTAGCAATATTTAACATAAGAATGCAACATATGATTGGCACCACCTCAGTAACATAAGCAGTCTCCTCAAGATTAAGGTGGTTATGTAGGGAACGCGAGTTAAGTGCAGTGGTTTATCAGTTTTTATAGCAAATCTTTCTTTTTGTCAAAATAAATCAAATATTTCTCCAGTAGAAACATAGTTTAATTTTCTTGACATGGTAATAGTAACATTTCCTGAATATCTGTCAAGGGTGTCCTGGAGTTTAATGACAACGTTTTCTTTTCATTTGAAAAGTTTGTCATCTAATGTCATTAGGCCTATATATTTTTCGCATCTTGGCTACATCATTCGCAGCCCAGTGGTGAAAATATTATCCAGTTCTAATATACCGTTGCCCAGGGGAAGCCTGAATGTACTAATAGTACATCCTTTCCGTGAAGGTTCTTTCCATGTCCTGATGAGATGAGATGATTGTGATGATGAGTATGAGGGTGTGGAACCAGTGGAAACACTTAAACCTAACTTAAACCTAATTAATCAAACCCTGGTGACCGTTAGGGTAATTCCCTTTTCAGGAAAAATACCCAAGGTGCCTGCTGGGATTCGAGCCAAGGACCCTTAGACTCGTAGTCTGGTGCACTGACCACTGCACCACGTGGCTGGTTATCTAATGTCGCTATGCTCATGACAAATACTCATGAACTGTTGAAGTCACCATGTGAAGAAAATTGAGCTATATATTTATACTTGAGTAATTTTTTATATATTTTTCTCAAAAAAATGTTTTGATACAAAAACTGCAAAAACAATGCTCTTAGCTCACGTTTCCTACATCCCCAACTTAAGTGACTTCAACCCCCATAAAAAAAAGGACTTTGTGATTCCCCTGGGGTTCACGCAGCAAGTCGAACGGTGAAAGGTTCTCTTTGAACACAACTTGATTACGGCATTGAAAACTGCGCCTCGCGCTCTAGATCCGTCTCTCAGAAACCGCGCAAAGTGATTGGTCCACATCATCTGGGCGGAAAGAACACATACCAGAGCAAGGTCAAGGATGACGTCACAAATATCAGTGGTTGTAGTGTAACTGACCTGGACGGTGTCGTCGGTCTGGATCACGATGATGTTGTCTACAGAATTGCACAGTCTGCAAGAAGACGTGGTACCGCAGTCGTCCAAGGGGATCAGGAACGTGTAGGAGTTTCTGTTGCTACCTCCTTTGACGTACCTGCGTGAACAACCGTGACAGAATAACATCAGTTGCGTGTGTGGTTATCTCGGGGCAAAAGGAGGGAGAAAGGTGGGGGTTGGGGGTTGATTCAAATCAATCATTAACAACCTCAACCAATGAAATCTCTACCAAAGAAACATGAGCTTCGAATATTTTAGTTGATGAATAGTGCGTCAAGCGAAATCATCTGCATATTCTTCCGTAAATTTGTGAAGTGCGTTCATTATTATCTAAGGATAACCTTATTTATTATTATTATTATTATCTTGTGTGTGTTATATGTGTTTTGTGAAGTAATAGTCCTATACTCATTCGGTGAAGTGTATCTTTTGTTGACACAATTTTTTTTCCCCCTTGTTATTAGTAACTTAGTATTTTCTTAATGAAAGCAAGAATAAAAAAAATACAGCAGCCCATCAATGGTAGTGTTCGTGTTAAGCAAAGCTAGACGACTGACCAATGAAGATTCACTTATTTGACCATGGAAAAGGTTGTGTCTTAGTTGATAATTCGTATACAGATAGTTAATTCTTAAGAAATAAGTTTGGGTGTTTGGTTTTATTTTCTTAGCTTTAGTTATAGTCCAATTTTTATATGAATAACCTTTTTACTATAGCTAGAAAAGCTACTAGACCTACTTTCACGTATTTTTGTATTACAATTCATCGAGCCCCTATCATATGATTCATGGCATCACAGGCCACAAAAATAGACATCTGAAACCATTCACAACACAAAGAATGACTGTAACAACCAGACAATCGATTACGATGCATGAGCTGAGATAACAATAGTTCGTATATAATATTATGATAATTATTAATGATTATATAATGTCACACCTTTATGTTTCATGTCTTGAAAAATTTGCATTTTAATTTTAAATAAATATCCGCCTCGGTGGTGTAGTTGGCTAACACGCTAGTCGTGTTGAGCTCGACCGCCGAGGACGGGTAGATCGAGGTTCGAATCTTGCTCAGGTGAACTGGGGGTGGTTTTTCCTAAATGGTTTTCCACTCTCCCTCCATGCAAATGCGGGTTCACTTCCTCTAACTTCAACCCTCCCAATTCCTAATCTATTAGCGTAATTAGTACTTAAGCGTATAACCCAAACGGGTAGTAAGACGCGGTACTAAATATTATTAATATTATTTTAAATAAATGAACAGTAATATTATTTTTTAGTACACGTATCAGTGGAAATGCGATCTAAATGCCATGATCATTTAGTCAGAGTGGCCAGTCAATGGAAGTTTGTGGTGAGTGTGTTGAGTTGGGTTTTAAATAAATTGTCTCCCGTCAATCCCCCACGTGAATGCAGGCACATTTATGCTAAAATTCTATCTCACTGATATATTTAATATAAATATAATCCTTTTAACTGGAACTATAAATGAGGTGCTTAGCGGTGGAATAAAAAGGATTAGCTAACATTGTTTGGAGGAGTTTAAGGGAGTTCCAACCACCCTACCCCTCTAACCTCTCCCACTCTTTGTTTTTGTGGCTGAGAAAAAAAACAGTGCCAATCATCACACTAATTTTAAGTCATGTCTTGGACCACTACGTTCACAATAATATAATGATTTTTGTTTAGAATAAAGAAATGACTAGAAGACAAAATATTGTATTATTATAACCAGCGCAAAAAATAGAGGTAGGGGACTTGGGAATTGGATAAGCTACCAAGGGGGGCGTCATCTGAAAAGGGTTGGGAACCATTGCTCTAGCGTCTTAATAGTAGTGTCGTCACGACGCTCCAGCGTCTTGTAGCTATTGTGGATTATTTTTAGCACCACATCTTACTACCCGTTCTGGTTATACGCTTATATACTAATTACGCTACTGGGTTATGGATGAGTAAGGTTTAATTTAGAGGAAGTGTACCTCCATTTGCGTGGAGGAAGAGTGGTTGGTAAAAATCACCTTTAGCACACCCGACCGAGATTCGAGCCTCAATCACCCCGTCATCGGCAGTCTAGTCTGCTGTGAAAGTAGTGCCTTAGACTATGCGGCCACCGAGGTGGGTGTGGTTTTGGTTAATTAGTGTGCCATCCAAGAGACCTGCACGATGGTTTCTTGACTAAACTACACTTTAACTTGTTCGATCATCCGATGTATTTGTAAAGAAGCTGTCAGATCTGACAAAAAGGTTTTGAAGGCCATTGTGGGAAGGTCACATTAGCACCTCTAGACAAAGTTTGCTACAAGAAGAGTGGGGTTATCACACATGATACATTCAAGGCTCATTAACATTATTTTATAATCATAATTAACCACGAGCTGGGTCGCAGGTCAAGATTGTTCTCGGTTTCCTTAAAGTTGTTGCTCTTGAAAAGTATTTGTTTATTTTGCACATTTCCTGCTAATAGAGACTAATAATGTTTACCATTTAATGGTTATCTTATTTTGCGTGTGTCTAGTCCACCAAGATCTGTTGGTAAAGTTTAAGTCTAACAGAGTGGTGTGACTAGCAAAAGCTGCAATAGGATTTTTACTGGAAGAACCTTATTTGACAGCTAGAAAAGTTACTATATCTACTTTCATTATATAGTCATTCATTAGGTCATGTGATCTTCAACTGTCACTCTTGATGTATATTATCTATAAGTTTGCTATAAAATAGTGAAACTTTATCAATTTTGGCTGCAAAAAGTTTGTATTTTTTAAAAGACCCTTTCTAGAAAATGAGGCTGTATCTGTACGGATTGTTTATTTTATTGTGGTAGGGAAGGAGCCGGGTTCAATCCTGACCAAGTACGCCAAGTGATTTATCTCATGAGGAATAAATTGTGGAAGATAAAAATTGTCCCAAAATATGTGTGTTGTTAGACTTTATAAATTTTTTGAAATCTCACACTGATAGCAATATAAATTTAGAGTTTATGTTAATACAGTTAGACATTATACTTATTTTAACCATTTGATCAACGAGCATATATGCAGAAATATTTGTTCGTTAATAGTATTGTATATCATTTTAGACTATCAACCAGTGATGTAGTCTTAAGTAAATTAGATAGGTGGCTATAGTGATAAATAAAAATGTTTAGGAAGTGAGGCCCCCCTTCAAGCACCGGAAGTGTTTCTCTAAGTTTTGGCGATGGAGTAGCACTAAATGGAAATTATGCGCACTGGGAGATCACCGGGGGGGAGGGGGGTGCTGATGGTAGTGGTAGGAGGTTAAACGTTATGAAGGAAAATAATTATTTTTAAGCAATTACATTTTTCGAAAAAAATTTTTTAATATATCAAGGAAAATGTTGGACAAAAAAAAAAGATGATATAATTACATCGAATTTGAAAGTAATAGATTTGTATTATTTTAAACAATCTAAACTTCATAATTTTATATAATAAATTATTCAGATTTGTTGATCTAAGATTGGTACAGATTTATTACTTTTATATCAATGACTTGTATCTACCGAGGAAATAAATACAGCGTAATATAAATATATCAGGTATAATCTTCTTCTTTTCAAATTTTTATATTATATGAGATCAATATTCTTTAATTAATTTCTTTAACGAAACTTCCTGGGACCCTGCGAGCCACTTTATAAGCCCCCGTGGACCACACTTTGCGAAACACTGCTTTAGGGAGTACTCCAAACCATTTCACTATTTTTGTATTTGAATTTATGTGTACATTTTTCCGTGGAAAACTCAAGTAAAATAAGGATTAAAGAGTTTAGTATTAATTTTAGTTATATTAAATATAAGTGCGTACTGGATCGTCCCCCATTGTTCTTGCAAGCCAAAAGAAATAGATGAGGGAGGATATGGATCATATGAAAAAATAACTGGGTGGGATGATGGCCTTCATGTCCCTCCCCGTCTGTAGGAAGCTACATTTTTTTTAAAGGGGAGTCTGATAGGAACTTGTACTATGCCTTTAGCCAATGAAAATGTTTATACCTATACATGGCCCCCCGATCGCCCCCCCTCCCCCGCTTAAAGGGCCGCATGATCTAAGGCGTCACTTTCAAAATAGACTAGACTGCCGATGTCGAGGAGATCGGGCTTTAATCCTGGTCGATTGTACTAAGGAGTGTTTTACTAAATGGTTACCTACTCTCTCTACACGAATATGGGGGTACACTTTCACTAAATTCCACCTTTCGCATCCCTAACTCATCAGCGTAATTAGTACATAGGCATTTAACTGGAACGGGTGGTAAGACGCGGTGATAAAATAAATTACTGCTACCTAATTAAAAAAAAAACTAGTATCGAGATTAAAGGTAAAGCTCTATATTTACGAATGTGTAATTGATCTGTGATGGTCTTGTTATCGTATTAAGAGGATAAGGGTAACCTTGAGCTATCCTCTTAAGGGGGCCCTACTATTAGAGTAAACTTCAACGCTATATTATTCCCCCCGACCTTGCCCTTATATCGAAGGCCATGTTCGGGCTTAGTCACGCGATCCACGAGAACAGCCTAGAAACAATAGCCACAGGGTGGTCAATAAACATTTCCGATTATTATTATTACTATCATCAGCACCGCGTCTTACTACCCGTTTGGGTTGTACGCACTTACGCTAATGTTTAATGGTAGGGTGATTGTGAGATAAAATGGAGGGCCTACAGTTTAACGTGGGATCCGAACCACGATGGTGGGCTGGCATTCCACACATTCACATGTTATGATTAATACACGTCTTGTCAGAGGAAAAGGAAGGGTTATTTCCGGTTATTTATAGGAATGACCGCACGAGTAGTCTAGTGTAATGTTTAACAAACTGTGGTACGCGTACCCCTAGGGGTACGTTAAGGATTACATGGGGTACGCAATACACCACTGCGTTTTATTTATCATTAAATAGTTTTTAATAATAGTAAGTCCGATGAATAAAATTAGCGCGTATTTTGACGAGATGTTATCTAATTTTACAATTCTATATTTTCCTCTGTCGCGGATTTATTTAAACTATCACAAAAATGTTATATACACTTTGGAACGACCAATTTTATATATCAACTTAGACGTTTTATTAAAATTTGGCTATACTGTTTACAAGATAGCAAGTATTTATTTTGAATTAATTTTTTCACTATGAAGAGATAAAAGGTGTCTCTTAGCTAAGCCATGGCCCCAAAAGTTGTACGCGACTGGAGATAGTTTAGAAACACTGATGTAGTGGACTCTATATAAATAGGTCTTGGTTCGATTGGAGTTCCAGACTGGATGCATCTAAAGATGGTATTTACAATTTATGGAGTCACATCCTCTTACAACTTTGCAATTGTTTCTAATACGTCCTCGCCATTCTGTCCGCATTGATTAGATAGTCTTACCGCAAAGTCAAATAGTGATGTTTTTACATTATGACAAGGATTTATTTTTTAAATCATTAAAAATAGAAACATTATACAAAACTATCTGTTTTCAAACACAATAATATTTTGACAATAAGCTTACCTTACAGATAAATATAGCTAGGATTTTTTTCATCCCTGTTTCTTATTACCGATTCGGGCTGTACGCAAATGTACTAATTACGCTAATGTCTCAGGGATGATGAAGAGTGAATTTAGATGAAGTGTATTTGCATTTAATTGGAGGGAGAGTGGAAAACATTTTTTTTAAACCAGCCTCAATACATCCGACCGTGATTCAAACCATAATCTCCCTGTCATCGGCTGTCTAATATATTGGGAGAGTGACGCCTTATACCACGTGGCCACCGAAGCAGGCTGATATCGTTAAGTAATTATATAATTTATCAATCATTAATATAATTGCCCAAAAGGTACAAATATTGTATTAATAAAATGTGTAATTTGATGTTTTTTTAACAGGCCAGTCATACATTTTAACACTTATAATCAAACAGTGCGGACAAAGAGAATAGGGCCTATACTTATTAGTTATTATATTTTGGTTAGAGATTAAAGTTTATTAACTATTTATTATGAATTTACAAAATAAATTAAAATTAAAAATAAGTATTTTACTATGAAAAACTGATTCCCTGATTTCTTAATGTATTGTCAAGAAAGAAATGCAAAAAAAACCCGCATTTTGATACGTTTTCCGGATTAAGCGTAATCTTGTGTCGAAATTCCTGGTTAATCGATCGTGAGGTAGTTTCTTAAGGCAGCCGCCTCGGTCAGCGAGAAAGTATCAATCGTTGTCAGGTCACACGGCTGGAAATACATTGCTGTATGTCGTTTTATGAAACTATTTTCTTTATTCTCTCTAAGCCTGTACTCCCTTTCGCCCCTCAACTACAGCCACCCTTTTTCATGTCAATAAGAAAGAGGGGAAAGAAAACTACGGAGATCTTAATTTTAGAGTTAAGTTCGCTGCTAGTCCTCAAAAATCTTAAAATGTTCTGTTATGAGCCTAAAAAAACTAATGTATTTTTTAGAGGAAGGCTAAATCTAGAGTTCTTTTTCATTAAGCCTAGTCTCAATGCTCCACAAATATACTTAAAAAGGTCGTTGAAAATAAGCTAATATCTCATTTTCCCACACTTTTGTTTGTTAAAAACCTCTAAATATGCATTTGTTAAGGAAAGGTGCCCTGTTGGAATATTTTGACTTTATTTTGGCGTAAACCATATTTTGAAATAACGCATCGTTGAAATTGCATTTATTTATTTACTTATTTATTAGCACCGCGTCTTACTATTCGTTCGGGTTATACTCTTAAGTGCTAATTATGGTAATGGGTTGGGAATTGGGAAGGTTGAATGTAGAGGAGGTGAACCCACATTTGTGTGGAGGGAGAGTGGAAAACCATTTAGGAAAAACCACCCTCAGTTCACCCGAGTGATATTCGAACCTCGATCTCCCCTTCCTCGGCAGTCTAGCTTAATACGAAACTAGTGGTCCAGCTAACTACGCCACCGAGGTGGGTAATATTGCATTAGAGATGGCAATTTCGTATACAAGCGAGCTCAGAATTATTTTCAAAATTTTATGTTATTTGTTGTGAAGCTATTTTTATTTCTTAATAGACTTATTAATTTTTGATCTAAAACAAACATCATTCGGGACATTATCTAATCATTTCCAATACTATATACAAACACTACCCTATTTATTTAAGTTTAAATGATTTATTAATAAAACCTTAACGCATACCTTAAAGATTTTTAATAGCAATGGGAATGATAAGAAAGGTATTTAACAAGGTATATTTAAGAATAAAAGTGTGTTAGTCAAATAGTACAAAAATAATGGTCTCCCCAAAAATGCAATTAAATGTAAAAAAAAATCAAGCTTCATTAGTAATCATAAGAAAGGGTATGAAGTGAAAATTAACAGGCCATTAATTTTTTTTAACAAAATTTAATAATGAGTTAGAACAACGCTACACAGATTTTTAATACTGTAAAGTTACAAAATCGATTGATTAAAATTGATACATAATTAAAAAAAAATAGCTGTCATAAGATTCAATAAATGGATGACACAAAACGGATGTGATGCACAATCATTTGGAATTTATTTGTAATTTGTTAGTATTAGTTTAATAGAACCGGGTTCGATTCCCGTGTCCAGGTGTCATTTTTCAATTTTTAGAATATGATATCTAAATGGAGTAATCATCACTATAAAGCATAAATAATTGCTTTGGCTATTTGATTCTTAATAGAACCTTAGATATCCGAAATAAATGGGGTGGACCCGATTTGGAATTGCCAACATTTCAGCTAATTTTTTTAAACTCGAGTTTGGGAGGTTAAAATAAACATTTATTCAGAAATATGTTTTATGATTATAAAATGTATCAAACTTACATAATATATCATACCTGTTAACAACACAACAAATTGTGATGGAAACCACCCAATTTTGGAAATTCGCGGATGTCAAAATAAAATAAAAAATAACAGGAGGAAAAGGCAGGGGCGTTACATTTAAAGTTAGGATGATTAATTTAAGGTGAGGGGTTCGTGGAGATGTTTGTTTAAGTCATTTTTGAGTAGATTGTGACATATTGAAATCATGTGAAAATTTAATCCCGCTTGTTACACCTGTCTATCAAAACAAAGTGATTAAAACTGTATTGTGTCCTCGTTATTATTCTTACTAATAAATTATTCTCTTTACTAAAATAACAAGACTCACTTTGGTTGGCCGAAAGGTCTAACGCGCTACTCTCGCAGTAGACAAGACTGCCAATGACGGAGGTTCTAATCTCAGCTGGGTGTATCTGAGGTTTATTTTTCCAAATTGGTTTTCCACTCTCCCTCCACGCAAATATGGGTACACTTCCTATAAATATAACCTCTCTAATCCCTAAAACCATTAGGCCTAGAGTAATTAGTACATAAACGTATAGCATGAACGGGTAGTATGACGCGGTGCTAAAAGAAGGTACCATTTGAAAAAAATTCAAGACACGCTTGTATACCCTTAAAAGACATCCCCGCCCATTCAAAGGATGCCAAGTCCTGGGTATCCTTCCATGGCAACAGAGCCCATGCTTCAAACCCAAGCGTGGTTTCAGATAGCATCTTAACCTCAGAACACGCAGGGTGACCTTGACATTTCGCAACGCTTGTCTATTAGAATCCGCATTCATCGCCGACCCCCAACCATTGGTCAACCGAAGTGAAAGGACAACTTTTTTTTTTCCCCCTTTCCAAACCATTGGTCAACCGAAGTGAAAGGACAACTTTTTTTTTTTCCCCCTTTCCTTCTTTTCATTCCGTAGTAACAAACGCAGGATGTTTCGTGGTTTGTTAGATGAAAATGGTGATGTTGGTGATTATAATGATCTTTGTCAGATAAAGAGTGGAAGGACTTTGAATGCTATTAATGCGTGGGGGAACTTGTTGGCAAAGGAGACCACAGTTTAAACATTAAACTTTTTTTTTTATCTTAAGTCTAAGAGTATGTTGGCTTGACTCTTGTTTTGAAGGTCTTTGGTATTATATGTGGAAGTTAGTTTATTACATCTATGCTTAATGGCTTGTGGCTATAGGTTCATTATTTAATACATATGGATAAAGACTGGTTAATAAATCAAACATGTAATGACGTAATATATCAGGAACCAAAGTATGATAAATATGTATTTTAATTTTCACGAATTTGACATTATTGTTGCACTTGTCTGATTAAATTTTGATATTTACATGGCCACCCTTAGCGGACGGGGAACACTGGGCAAGTTTCGTTTGAGGGACCCCAAGCTATCTGCCTCACCCCCCTCCCTTCTCCCCAAAAGGAAAATAAAAATAATAAAAAAAATCATTAAAGCTTTTACAGTAGTTTGCACGTACACACCACCTATTTTCACCCCTATAAGGTGTCAAGAAATACCCTAAAAGGTAAATCACATGGATAATTATTGAGAGAGGTCGTGTTTATATATAAAATTATAAAAACACGACTGCTCTCAATATATATATTCCTCCTTTTCCCGCTGTGCCCTTCAAATTATATAATGTACCCAGCCTGGATTAGAACCCGTGTATCCCCCACGCGATCACAAGATTCAAACACTCTAGCGCAGAATCAACTCTATCCGGGTGAAAACGCGCTGTTGCCACATCGCAATTAACACGTATTATCTCGCACGTGTGCGTATGTGATGGCCGAGTGCGCGTCCACAGTTAACCACGCATACCTTATTAGGTGTTTATTTACAATCGAGCGAACCAGCCGAGCTAAGACGGCGAGAACGGCTTTGGCCAGGCCAGTGTTGCAGTTGTTAGCACACAGTCTCCTGTCACAAGTAGGACAAGGATAATGTGATTCACAAGTAGTCATCGAGATTATTTGCTTCGACTCTTGTTAGAGACAGCTCTTCGTCAGGATTGACATAATAAATCCAGTTTTCATATGAACAACCTTATAATACAGCTAGAAAAGTTACTATAGTCCGATTTTCAAATATAGAGCCTTATCTGACAGTTATAAAAGCTACTATAGTTCAATTTTCATGGTAATGGTCTTATCTGACAGCTAGAAAAGTGTCTACAGTCCAACCTTCTTTGGAAGAGCCTTATCTAAAAGCTATAAAAGTGTCTACAGTCCAATTTTCATTGGAAGAGCCTTATCTAAAAGATATAAAAGTGTCTACAGTCCAATTTTTCAAGTAAAAGCCTTGTCTGAGTGCTAGAAAAGTTACACAATCTACTTTTAATTATCCCATATATCAGGTCATGTGATCTGCAGTTGCCACTTTTGAAATATAATATAAATACCTATGAAATCACACTGATAATATAGTAAAATGTTATCAATTTTTACTGTAAAAAGTATATTAGTATCATCTAAAAGATTCTTCCTATGAGAATTGAACTATGGTTATCACCCCTCTTCCAATATTTTTGCTCTGAATCTTACTATTTTTTTGGGTTATACGCATTTTTACTACATTCATGGGCTAGGAGTGATTAAGGCAGCGTAGAAAATAAATGTAGCTAAATTTGCGTGGAGAGAGAGTGAAAAAACATTTTGGTAAAAAAAATGACTCAGTTCACCCAATCGAGATTCAAACACCAGGCTACACCAATCGTAGCCAAGAGCTAGTCAAGTTTTTATTTTTTATTTTATACATTCAAGCAACATAAAAAAATTAGTACGTCAACACAAATTTAAAACTATGCTCATGAGCTATGATATATTATAGCTACTTGTTAAAAGAAGTTTGACGAAGTTATGACAACAAATAAAAAGTGCATTTAATATTTATAAGTAACTCGCTAAAACATCCTGAACGAGGCCTATTTTTTATGTTAGAATACGTCACAGGTATCTCATTAAGTATCTGCTAATTATTTTTACCAGGATATATAAATTGAACTTTCCAGACATAAATATTAAATCATTAACATACTAACAAAATTAATTGACTTAAGGAACACGATTTAAGGGCAGTCATTTTGCTGTATTTTAGCAAAAATTTTCTTGGTCAAAAAAATTCAAATAATTCGTCAGTAGAAACAAAGAGTTTAATTCTTGACATGGTGATATCAACAGTCTGTCAAGGGTGTTCTGGAAATTTATGATAACTTTCTCTCTTAATTTAAAAGTTCATCGTCTAATGCCACTAGAGACTCATGACAAATATTCAACAACTGTTGATATAACTAAGTGAGAAAATTAAATTCTATGTAATTCTGGAACAATACTTTTATTTATTTTGGTAAAAAAAAAAATGTTTTGCTATAAAAACCCAAAAACACCGAACTTAACTTGCGTCACCTACACTCCCACGTTGATTGGTGGCCAGAGGACTGGCCTGTGACGTATCTAGATTTGTTTCCAAACACCGCGTATTACTATCCGTTTGGGTTATACGCATATGTACTAATTAGGCTAATGTGTTAGGGATGAGGAAGATTGAATTTAGTAGAAGTGTAGCCACATTTGTGTAGAAGAAGAGAGTAAAACAATTTCTAAGAAAAACACCCTCAGTACAACTGATCGAACCCGGATCTCCCCGTCATTGGTAGTCCGGTATATTGCGAAAGCGGTGCTTAAGACCGCGTTACGCCACAGGCTCAGTAGCATCATCAGAAAGACGCGCCCATGACTATTTAAGATGCTCAACATGTCATAACTAACTCTTTGACTATCTCAAATCGTTTGTTTTTCTGTTTAAATAAGTGTTACTGCCTATACCTGCTGACCTATGAAGAAGATTCCGTTCAAGTATTTATAAGTGTTGACAGAAAACCAAAAAAGAGAGTGGTTTATCATAGGTGAAAGAAATAATATTGGTTTATGGAACCTAATGTTGCGCAAAAATCACGCATGGTATTCGAAGCTCTTACATTAAACTCTCTCCTTGCTAATGCGGGTGGACTTACTATGAAAAAACCTCATCTCTAAGTCACAGACAAACCGCTGGTAGCCATAATTTGGAAAGGAATACATTTTTTTTAAATTTGTATGATACAACAGTGCATTCTTCCTCATATATTCTTGTAATTATTAGCAACCAAATTTAAAATAAAACTACCCTAAAAAAGACTTTCTTCACATAAAAATATTTTTTATAATCATATTAAACAAGCTTCAGAAATAAATTTTAAACTAAATTGCTAAAGCAAGTAAACTTTTTTGTGGGGGGATCAACATTGATATAATTTTATTTATACATAAAAATTATTTAAGAGTTTAGTGCACCTTTTAAATGCCAAAAAAGTTTATTCCTTTCTAAATCAGATTGTACTTTACTACACCAGGGCCTAACTTGTAGCACTACTACCCATTGAGCTACGGGTCCAAGGTTCGATTACCAGTAGGGCCAAAAATTGAGTAATAATTAGTAAAACCATTTAGGAAAAATGCATCCTCAGTACAACCAGCCGGGATTTTAACCCTGGCCTCCTTGTCAATGTTAAGCTATGTTGAAGTTAGATCCCTAAGACGCGTGTCCAACGATGCGTGCATTTTGGTTTTTAAGTCGTCTGAAGATATACTACCTTGCGTGTATTTATAAAATTAAAGTTAAATAACTCTTCCCCAACACTTCTTCAAAGTTCAAATTTTGACTGGGTGTACTGAGGAGTTGTTTTTTCCATAAATAGTTTTCTACTCTCTCTACACGCAAACATGTCCATCTCAGGGATCTTGGGGTGAAATGCTCGCGCTCAGGACCCAATGGTTGATGGCTCAAACCCAGTTGGGGTCGACGGACTTTTCTTGGGCGATAAAAATCCGTAGCACAACTTCCTTCAGAGGGGAAGTAAAGCCGTCAAATCCCATATCAAATGTGGCATATAAAAGAACCTTGGAAGCTATGTTAAAATACCTTACTAGACAAAATTGGTAGGTTCTTTCGCTCACGCTCATATAAATTCTCGTGTTCTGCTATAATCAGTCGGTTCAAAAAGTGCACGTTAAGTACCTTAAATAACGTAAATACAGAAACACTTCCTCTAAATTCTATGTTCCTCATCTTTACTTCAGAGTAAATAAGCAGACTGGCTGGACGGGTAGTAAGACGCGGAGAACTAAATAGCCACCTTCCCCACACCTTCACCGTATTCCTCTCCCCCTGCCTAAATGAATAATGATCAAAGCTAAACTTTCGGATTAAATAAGTTTATTTATTTGCTATCAAAATCATTTTTAAGCCTGGATTAGTGTAGGACAATATGTTACGCCTTAAATTTACAAATGCATGCCTATGAATCATCGTACACATCTAAATATTTTGGACACTTCATAGGCATTTTTTTTATTCTACTTTTACTATTATGGTACACCTTAACTTTGAGCCAGAACAAATAAAGACATTTTAAATAAATACCTGTGAATTATAGCACGAACCTAGGTTGGTTGTACAGTATATGGACCTACTTTATTCCAATGCTTCTTTTCTGGTGTCGGTCTGTTTCGTAATAACTAAACAAGTTATCGTCAGACAAGTTATACAAAATACATAAAACATCTCCTGAGCTAAAGGTCGAAACATATACACTATGTATTTGTTGATTTACATCTCTATAGAGCCTGCGGCTGATTTAACCTAAAGAACTGGTCCAAGAACAAGTATGTCTATAACAGGGTCATTAATATTTACGCACTTTTAATGGTGATCAACCGGAGGAGTCAGCTCAGAACTAACCGGATGAGGGAGATTGGGTCTAGAACAGCGGTTCCCAAAGTGTGCTCCGCGGAGCACTTGGTGCTCCGCAAAGCATCTCCAAGTGCTCCGCAAATAAATTGGAAATAAAAATAAATAAAATGTGACAAGATATCAAACTGTGAATTTGTGTGTCCATGAACTGTGTATAGGAAAGTATTGGGTAGAAATTATTTACAGACTGCACGCGGCGAAACTAGACAGAGAGACTAGAGGCTGCCAGTTCACCCCGTCTCTCTGAAAACTTCGCCACGCTTTCAGATACGATTGTTAGCTTTGACACCTTTCCAGAATTTTCTGTGAAATTTCTATTGCATATTACAAACTTGTGTTTCTTCGCACCTTCAGTCAGTATACAGTCGAGAGTCGAAACAAATCAAGTAGCAGTGCAATGTTATTTATTTGAATGTCGGAAAAACTAACCTGGCATCGGAGCAGTATGAGTGCTTGAATGATTTGAAATCAGATTCTGCGGTAAAAGAGAATTTTGCAACTAAGAAGTCACTATCAGAATTTTGATGTCAACTATGAGACGAATTTGAAGTTTTGTCAGATAGAGCGAAAATAATCCTTCTTCCCTTTGCAATAACTTACTTATGTGGATCAGGACACTCTGCCTATGTGGCTACTAAAACAAAAGATCCCGGCTCAATGCAGAGCCAGATATTTGGTTGCAGCTGTTCAAAATACAACCAGATACAACCACATTGTGCAGATCAAAACACAACAGTCCCATCCCTCTCAATAGAAATTAAGTTCACGGTCTATACTTTCTCTTTTTTTTTATGCCAAGTGACATTTTTTTCAGCCATGAAAATGGTTTTAACACTATTTGTGCGGGTAACATATTGTGGATTTACAATACCTACTTTGTTTTCGTTATCAAATGTGTTGCTTTAGGTTAATTTATGTTTTTTGTTGTTTTTTGCGTTTATGTAGTTAAGTTCCTTATTTCTCTGAAATTAAGGGAGAAAATAACATTAATAATGAAATAAAACTTAATGTTTAACATGCCCAAATGTTTAAACATTTGTTTCCATCGTGAATACTACTGTAATTCGGTTTAGTATCTATCTATGTAGGCTCTATGTGAAAA
Organism: Timema bartmani; assembly: GCA_902151455.1. NCBI lineage: Eukaryota > Metazoa > Arthropoda > Insecta > Phasmatodea > Timematidae > Timema > Timema bartmani. The sequence goes on from CABFWB010001467.1 coordinate 70,408, forward strand.
TATCGTCGCCCTTATACCAAATACACTTAAGTGCAAAATTGTTTTGAGAAAACGATATTTAAAGTTACAATTTTCAATGGGAAAAAAAATTAAGTTTATATCAAAATTTAAGCTATTTAGAAATCTAAAAATAATTCGTTCTTTTATTATATGATAAAATATCGACCAACAACTTTTAAAAATGCAGTTAGGTAAATAAAGCAAAAAAATGCATGTGCATATATTTAGCATCAAGGCAACTATAGTGCTCCGTGACAAATTTTTCTCCTGAAAAGTGCTCCACGATTCAAAAAGTTTGGGAACCGCTGGTCTAGAAGAATCCTCAAACAAGATGCACTGAAATTGGTTTTATATCCACTTTACAGAAGAATGATAATATATATTATTACATGTAACGTCTTCACTGTCTGCATGACATGACTTTAAGAGCCCGTCTCGGTCCTTGGATAACATTTAACTTAGGTAGGTAGTACAGCTCAAAAATAAAGTCTTAAGATCCCGTCTCACCCCCCAGATAACACCTAACTTAAGTAGGTAATACAGCTCGAATCAGACGTCTTAAGAGCCTCCTCCCCCCAAATAGGTAATTCAGCTCAAACCAGACGTCATATGGCTGTACAGTTTCCTGTATTTTCCTTTATAAAAGCGTGAAATTAAGATTGTTGAAACTCTGTTATCGTATTATGATTAAAAAGAAGAACAGGATTGAACAAACATGTATTTTTAAAATGAAAAACTTTTAAAATTATCTCAATTTTGCTGTTGTCAAAATAATATATAGAAACACTGCACTTTGATACTTTATCTGTTTCGAGCATAATATTAGGCCTATAGCTAATATACCGGCTATTTGGACGTAAAATGGGCTCTTAACTATAAAACCCACTAAAAGACGTAGAAATCCCCTCCAACCCCTCCATCCCCACAAATATTAAAATATATAAAAAGTACTAATTTGTTAAGTAATCAGTTGTGTAATTGTTTTCTGTGCTATAAGTCTCGCGTTTGACTCTCAGATATAGCAAAATAATGTGTGATTTGTGAAGGTGAGGCTTAACCCTACACAATGATTAATTAACGTCTTTAAGTTTTTATTTCTTAGTATATCCCGGAGTAATTATTTTTTAAATCAAGTGCAAGTATAATCTGTCCAGTGTAGCTATCTTTCTTAAACTTTCAATGGAAATATTATAAAACTACACTACATCATTTAAGAGCGTGCGTCACATACCAATCAACTCTGTGATACAGTCGGCTAGAAATCGTAGATTTACATGAACAATATTGCACATGGATAGTTCCTGATTAAACATTAATGGAGATAAAGAGCTACTAGGAGTTCCTAATGCTGAACATTGTTGAAATATTAAATGATATTTGGATAAAAACCGCATCGAAAGGGCAGTTTTTGACCATTTTAGAATGACTTCACAGCCAAGCACTGTGGACAAAACTTCATTCTGTCATTATAGGGACATACCCTAGTTATAAACAAGAAACCTTGTTGCTTTGTCCCCCATCGTTACCACGGAAATTTCGAGTAATCATTCAAATACGATTGGACTGAACACATTTCTGGTATATCAATGCTCTTTTCTTTTCCCTGTTATTCCCATACCTCGCGCGAACCGGGAGCTGAGCTGGGCCTGCTATGATGCACGCTCTTAAAGCTATAATTCAGGAATTTATATCCAGTTATTTTATTATTACTAAATGGAAACAAGTCTGCAGATTTTAATCTAATAGTTTATCTACCCGCATTGGTAGGCACGCAGACTAAATGTCAAACTCATCTAGTCTGGTTTGCGGTGAATGGGAGTTAGAGGTTTGAATTCCGGTTGGATGTAATAAGGCGTTTCTTCCACTAGTCGTTGCAAAATTGGATTATCTCCTCTTTTAACCGACAAAAACCCCTTTGTGTGAATGGTTTTCCACTCTACCATCACGCTTATTCAGGTACATTTTCTCAATATAAAATATTTCTCATTCCCGCCCTATTATTATTATTATTATCATTATTAAATGCAGGTAGCCCGAATAGGTAGTGAAAAATCACAAGGGATAATATTTTTGTTTTACCTTATCTCAAAAGTTAAGAAAACGACAGCAAAAGAATTCAAACCCTGACCTCCCTGTCAACGGAAACTTTTGTGCAACGCGATTACAACGCCCTAAACCCCATGGTCACCGGTGTGGTTATATTAAACTTAACTAAATGTACACCCGCGTCGGTGGCCGCGTGGTCTAACACGCTACTTTCGTGTTAGACTAGACTGCCGAAGATGGGAAGATTGGGGTTCGATCCCGCTCGGGTGCACTGATGGTGGTTTTCCCCTAAATGGTTTTACACTCTCCCTCCACGCTAATGTGGGTGCATGCCCTCTCAAATTAAGCCTTCCTAATTCCTAACCTATTAATGTAACTAGTACATAGGCGTATAACCCGAACGAGTAGTAGCGGGTGATACAAAAAATTAAATGAAGTGGATAAAGGCGTGTCTTGGATGCTGTTAAGCCAAAGTAGCAGTTGGTCGTGTTTGAAATATTAGTCAATTAAATCTTATATTTTAAAGTTCTCATAAAGTATTGATATTGTTAATTTAAAAATAGAATAACATCAAGACGCCATTAAATAATGCCCATCTTTGAATAATAGTCGATTATAGAACACCCAACACTAATATTGTTAGTGTTTATTACTTGGCTAGAGCCATTAGGGAAGCAGGGAACGGCTTAACGCAATCTAGAAGAACATTGGCTTCCACTTATTCCTAAGCCTCAGAGGAATAAATTAAAATATTAATTAGTCTCAAGAGAATATAGTACGTGTCTAATACTATAAAGCACTACACACACGCAGACACAAACACACTCAAAGGGGCTATTAATAGAGTTGGGTTGAATACATTATTTTACGAATACGAATCTCTAATTCGAATCTACCATTTATTTTCGGATCCTGAATCTCAAATCCGAATCGTGTTATAATTATAGACATAAAAGAAAATATACCAGTTTCGTTGGCCGTAGGCTTTAACGCGCTACTGTGGCAGTAGACTAGACTGCTGAAGGTCGAGGTTCCAATCTAGGTCGGGTGTAGTGAGGGTGATTTTACCAAAATGGTTTTCCAATCTCCCATCCAATCTAGGTCGGGTGTAGTGAGGGTGATTTTACCAAAATTGTTTTCCAATCTCCCTCCACGCAAAAGCGGGTACACTTCCTATAAGTATAAACTTCATTATCCTTAAAACCAGTAGCATAATTAGTCCATAAACGTACAAACCGAACGAGTAGGTGTAAGACGTGGTGCTAAAAAAAAAGCCGATATATGAATATAGTATAATAATATGAAACACAAATAGTAAATAAACGCTAACTTTATTTCTTATAGGCCATTTATTACAACTTTCATACATTCAGTTAAGTGTTAAATTACTGGTCTGGGGCTTGGTTGTTAAGTTCATCCTATAATAATTATATAGCCTAATTGGGTCTGAACCACCAAGCAGTATTAAAGCTCTGAAACAAATTTCACTTGAAAAAATTAAAAAAACAAATTCAAGGATTTGAGTTTCGAATTCGAGCTTTTCTCGGATCCTCTAATCTTGAATATCCTTAAGGATTTGAGGGCCCAACCCTAGTTGTTAACTTTCAAGATCACTAGTACTGAAAATGGGTTCTCGGTTCAGGTGAATCTAAATATTAGTAAAGGAGACGGTATACACATCCGTTGAAGACTTATTCTTGATTCTGACTTAGGAAGATATGGTTTAAATCCTTGCAAAAGAGGCTTTATTTTCTTCCCACGATGTGGTTTAGCTATTCTTTCTCAAGATTAGGTCAGACTGGATAAAATTTTGGTAAGAATAACCTTTTTAAAATACAAAATATTTAGCTGTAAGCATCAATAATATGTTACTATATATATTAGCAGCGTTATTTTATAGTTATTGCTAATACCTATTAAATTATTATTTAGCACCGCGTCTTACTACCCGTTCAGGTTATACGCTAATACCTATTAAAAGTGACAGATGAAGATCATATGACTTAATGCCGGGATCACGATCAACTTAACGTTAGTTTAACGTAACGTTCACTTAAAGTGGACTTAAAGTTAACTTAACGTATGTGTGATCACGATTCACGTAACTTAACGTAACAACTCGAGCCAAACATCTTCATTCTCGAGTATGATCTGTGATTTGTACTAGTTTTACAGTGATGATCTGTGAATGTTTACAGTTTTCAATCGATATAATAAATATCTATTACAAAACTTTTTTGATAAATTTAGCTTTCCTATTTTAGTTTAATTATTCTGTTTCAATGTCTGATCACTAGAACTTACGCTAAAGAGTAAACATTGGTCATAATACCAACAAATGAGTTACTAAATAGTCCTGTTGACGTCACTCGCATAGTGATTGGCTGGCTAGATCACGTGATACCCTTCAAGTAACGTTCACTTAAAGTAAAAGACCTCCCAGGACATCTCTTACGTTAAGTTAACTGCAAGTCAACGTTAAGTTAACTGCATCGTGATCGCCTCCATTTAAACACACGACACGTTACGTTAAGTTACGTTAAGTTAACTTTAAGTTAACGTTAAGTTGATCGTGATCCCGGCATGACATATGAATTCGTAACTTTTCTAGTTGCCAGATAAAGGCTCTTACAATGAAAACTGAACTAAATAACAAGACAATGATAGCTGTAATAATTGGTAATATGGTAATATGGTAATATGATATGGTAATATGGTGCACTAAAAATAAAACCATGACGTTATTTCGGCATTATAAATTTGCTGATTAAAAAAATCAAACAAAAATACATATTTATCCATGCTTTTTTTTGTTTACATACATTATAAATATATTATATACAATAATTATGTTTTATAACAATTATATATTTCTCTTGATATCTATCAATAACTATTTAGATGTTGATAATATATTATAAAATATGTTTATAGGCTATATCTTTTTATGTTTTTGATAAATATATTTATTCATAAATAATTAAATTATAATATATTTATTTGTATCATATTCATATATATATAATGGTTTAGGCTACAAAATGTATATAAATATATACAATATATAAATATGTATAATAGATAAATCTATATAATATATATAAGTATTTATAAAATGTATGAATATATGTAAAATATATAAATATATAGAATATACATAAATATGTCAATATATACGATATTTATATATTTATGTATAATATATGTAAATAGATATAATTAATATATATTAAAATTGATTTATATTCAAATATATTTCTTTATAAATATATATTTTATACACACGGCATTTATTATGTAATATATTTTTACATCGTGGATCATTTTGTGATTCAAGCGATATATTTTCTGCTACCGGCTTGCTAAGCCTGTCATAGATTCATAAGCGTTATAAAATAGCTTAATATTAGGACAGGCCCAACATCCAGTCCCCGACCGTTAAACTTGAAAGGGTGAACCGATATTTCACCAATGATAATTTTTTCGCCCATGCCGGAAATCAAACCCGGGATCCATAGATCAGTAGACAGACACATTACCGACTGAACTAAGATGTTGGATGTATAGACTATGTAATATATATATAAATATATATTTTGTATATTATCTACATATATATGTGTATTTATAATGTATTTAATATATATTTATATATAATATACAGTAATATATATTTACTGTGAGTCTGGCCCACAGAAGGAGCTGACAGTTAACACTCCGGAATAATGAAAGACTTGTCTGATGACACAAACCCGTCTTCGCTTCAACAAGAACCACTTCTCCAGTCTCCGGTTCCGAGAGAATATAATGAGTGGGCAGAGGTGGCTATATTTTATATCCAGGTTGTTTTTCAAACATATTGTAACGGGGAAGATGAGGAGACAGCCTTGAGTTTCCATCTCAAGGACTACACGTGTCCCTCTAAGGAGAGAAGGAGAAGGGTGGGGGGGGCGAGAGGGGATAAAAACAGGTGGACTCGACAGTGTTGCCATAAACTTCTGAAGAATGAATCAAAGGTATAGGGGCCAAAATGAAGAACCAAACAAATAATTTAAAAATTATTTAAGGTGTGTTAGAAGGGATACTTAAGATAGTATTTTTTGCAGTATTTATAGCACAAAAAAACAAACATTCATAACTACCAACTAATTTTTGCACAAAAACGAATTATACAATGCTATTTGTCATGTCAAACAAATCTTAGATATGCATTTCAAACAAAATCATTAGAGACATTTTCAAAAAAAATTGAATTTAAAAAAATTACTGATCAGTAAGCTATAGAAGCTTGGGTGAAAAAAAACAGTTTTGTGCTATACCCCTTCAATATCTAAATATCAAGTTTGAAAAAAATCTATCAAACTGTCTTGAATCCGTGATCAGGGACAAACAGACAGACAGACAGACAGACAGACAGACAGACATGGAGACAGAGATAATTTTACAGCCCACTTTTTTGGGTTCTTGTTCATATAGAACGTAAAAAAAAAATCATAATTTCTAGTGTGATTTGTTTTCACGATCACAATACTTTCTTTTGATATTAGAAAGTAAATAATGCTTTAGCTATTATAAATTGAAGGGTAGAAGGGGAAAAATTCACATTACACAATTTTTATGACGACTTTTATATCTCAAGCCTCAGTAATGTCCCCGTAAATACAAATTTTTATCAATTTAAATATGGCACAGACCTCTTTTTAACAATAATGTCAAGTGTATTAGAAAAATATTTTGATTGTCTAACAGATGGCAGAACTAACTCAATTTATAGTTAAGAAAGTGATTTTCCCCTTTTCCCCTTGTACCCTTCAATTGAATATTGTTCAAGAAAATATGTCTAGTTTAACTATCTTCGCATAGTAATATCAAAAGTTGTGAAATATTTGTCGTGGGGAATTGTGGAATTTGATGAGAATTTTTTTCTCTTCACCAAATGTTTTCCCATAGAATAATGACAGATATTCAAGAGTTGTTAGTGTTACTCTTTTTTTACATCTATTATTGTTTTCAGACTATGGCCTGGGTCAGTTTTTTATTCAAACCATAAATTTTCCACCACCGGCTTGCTAGTCCTGTCGTAGCTTCACACACCTTATAATCTAACTTAAGACTAGGACAGGCACAACATCCAGTCCCCGGCATTTAATTCATCACTGTGAAAGGGGTAAACCCACAATTCACCAATAATAAATTATTTTGCCATGATAGGAAGCGAACCCTGGACCCTTAGTAGCTCAGTAGACAGACACGCTACCAACTGAGATAAGGTTTCGGATTGTTAATATGACTATGTTTAGGAAATTAAACTAAGTATATCTACTGAAGAAGAGGGTGCTACTGACTAGCTTACTGGATCACAGAGATGAGGAATAAATTGATGAAATGTTACATATAGAGCATCACTTTGTCTGAAGCTGATTCATGGACGCTGAAGAAAATTGAGAAGAACTATTTTGGAAATTTTTCAGATGTGTGGTTGGAGGAGAATAAAGAGGATAAAACATATTTTTTATTAATATGCTTTAGTGTAAGACTAATGACTTTACTTATCTAATCTAACTAAAATTGGTAAGAAGAGCGAACTTTAATAAATCATAACAGCGTTTAGCAGAATAGATAACTAGTATTTATATTGTGTGGGGAAAAAAACCCATCCCAAGCATAGTCGGCCATGATCGATTCCAGGATCCCAAATCAGTGTCAGTTGTGCTAACAACTAACCTAAAACCACCGATGATTAAATATAATTCTGTATGTCAGGACGTCTAGTCATAAACTCCTAAGCAGTTCAAAGATCGTCTCTTCCAACCTAAAAAAAATCCCAAACTAGATTTTTTTTTAATTTAGCCTAATCGTTAAAACTGTGAATTATTGCCCAAATGGTAGTTGGCTTGAACCGCCTTTAGAAATGCCAAATTATTGAATTATGTAGCTACCAATTTGTGTGAGTCAAATGTTTAAAACAATTCAAACTATGTAGAACTAGCTTCAAGGCAACGTGGAAGAGAGGAAAAAAATAATTACACTACCAGATTACATTAAACAACAGGATAAATAACCATTAACCTTTTACAAACGATTCTTACCACAAAGTTGTTTTAATCTTTGAAAATACATAAATATGCACACAGGTTATTTAAATGTTGGCTCGATCTTAGTCATAGTGACAAAATGGTTGGATTTCTTCAGTTAGAACAGATCTAGTATACTATGGTTCAATTCCAGATAGTGCTGACTAAGATATTAGTACAATTTTCCAAACAAAGGCATTTTAGAATATAAATATTAGTTTTATGGACAACATTGATGACACTTTACTATTTATTAGTGCTCTTTTTGTATAGTAAGACGATTGACACTATTGTCCAAACGTAGCAGCTTTAAGTTCACATGAATTGACATATGAATACGTTAAAGTAGATCTAGTATTTTTTTCTAGCTGTCAGATAAGTCTCTTCCTAGGAAAACTGGAATGTTTCATCTAGATACGGGCTTTTCCTTCTACTCAGTTAGTGAACACCGAGAAGGGGGGTGTACCATCGGGCATACTGTTCTCGGTAGGTTAGATTGTAAGTCATGTGTTGATGTGAGTTTAGGAAGTGCATCTAATCTAACCGTCTCCTTGGGGCTATTTGTGGAATAAATAGATATATTAATCACAAACTAATATTTTCATTAGAAACTACCGTAAAATAGTCTAAGAGACCAGTATTTTATTCAGTCCATCTAATGTATTTAAATATTATATTTTATTGAGATAATTCAATAAATAAAAGAGTTAACTAATGGGTACATTTAATTTACTTACTCTGTGGAATTAGTGTATAACCCAAACGGGTAATAAGACGTGGTGCTAATTAACAATAAAATCTGTGGCATTATTAACTCTAAAGTTCATTGCCGCACTTGCAAAAATACTCGCTATACTATAATTAGTATTAATCTTTGATTTGTTCTGCACATTTTTGATCACTGCCCAAAAAATAAACCTGTCTGGTTAAAGAAAGAAATTCAATCATGGATCCTGTTCTGTATTTTCTTTTTTACTATGCAAGAGACAGAATATTTTCACTTCCCAAAAGTCTTTGATAGGATGCATACTCTTATATAAAATAAAGGTTATTTGATTGGGGTACTATATAACCCTAAACACTTTTAATGCGCATTGAGCTCTCTGAATTTGAGACTTTCCTAACCTGTATGCTCTTTCTTGTCTCCAGCATGGAAAATAGATACTAGCCACGCGAAGAGATGGAGGGCGGGAATTTAAGTGATATCGAAGGATACAGTACAAATGTTGGAAGTTTTTAAGAACCACGCTCAGGGGTTAGGGCGTCTATCTTACTACCTAAGAATATTTTATTTTATTAAATTATAAATTGCACTGTGGGCATAAGGACAAAGGCGTGAGTCTCGTTTTGTTTGATTTACCTGTGAACGGGAGACTGGGGATAAAATCCAGGATGGTTATGTGTTCAACTAAATGTTATACACGCTTTTTCTTAAAGTAAATTCTGGTATACTTTCTCCCAAAAATGTATAAACCCCTACGCCCTGCATCACTGTTCACATGGTCTAACGCGTCACTCTCATGTTGGACAGGATTGTTGGTAACGGGGAGATCGAGGTTCGAATCTCAGTCAGGTATATTGAGGGTGGTTTTTACCAAAATTGTTTTCCACTATTCCCCCACGCAAATTCATTTGAATTCCTCTAGATATAACCTTCCATATCCATAAAAACATTAATGTATTTATTACATGATCGTATAATCCGCGTGGGTAATAAGACGTGGTGCCCAAATAACTTTGACCTGGAGACTGATTTCCACGCGAGAAATTCTATTCATGTGGTTGAGGAAATTAGCAAACTTAACTGTATTGGCCTTTACGTAATTATTTGCGCTTCTTTATTTAACTCAAGGATGTCTGATTCAACGTATGTTTGAGTTCTTAAGACGTGGGGTATGCGGATATTTCACAAACAAGTGTTAATAATTATTTTAAAAAACCTTGCACTCTTAGGCCAAGGTAATATTATAATAGCTTTTTTTAATATTCACAAATGACACATGCATTTATAAAATGTTTGGATTATGTTTTGTACATGATTTTAAATTAATTAAAAATGTATATACATAACAATTATAAGCTTACATTAAAGTTATAATTAGTTGTATATATATATTTTTAAAATCACATGGGACTCCATGACTAACTACATCCCTTCAAATATTAAAGCTACTAAAAACTTACAATTCTAGGCTATAACCATTAAATATGCTTTTAATATAGTCCTTGGTTATAAAAGAACGAGAAAATCCAGAAACCCTATTTATCTACATTTAAAATACCTAGCGTTTAAAGAGTAAAACAAAAATTTTAGATATATAGTTTTAAATAAAGGCTCTCCTGTAGAACATGTTATTTAAAAATTCACAGGAATCATGTAAATAAAGAATTTTAGGATATCTTAGTTTTAACCTACTTTATTGATGTAAAAAACTTTTAAGATAGGCAAGTTAAATTCCTAGGATAGTAGTTCAACTATCTATGAGATTAATAATGAAGATCTGGAAAAAAAATCAAGCTCCAAAACAGTTCAAATCCACCTATTTGGGCAATTTTCCCTTCTTGTCAATTTTGAAGTCCATTACCTAAATGAATGTACATATCAGCTATCCTAGAGTTTTAATTTTGAAGTTAATTATTTACTGTCATTATACATTAATTATAAAGTAATTTTAAATACAGGGTTGGACTTGAATATTCTTTAATTGATTGTCTACCAATAATCTTCATAGTTATCTTATCACTGGGGCTTTTACTTAAGATGGACCTCAAAGATGGTCCAGCAATCTAAAGACTTTGACTCGCTGTGGTCTTGGTTACGGTTTTAAAAAATAGGTATGGGCTCGAATCCAGAATGAATTCACACTGGAGGAAGGATTATTATTCTACATCTGCGATTTTGCATCCCATTGCATATGAGGTATGTAGAACAGAATATGAGAATGGTTAAATGGGGACTAAGTGGGTGAGAACATATCCCAGTTAAAGTGTTGACAATCTCTGAATGTTCTGGAAGCTCGAAACGCCACGACGCTCACATACTCCATGGCATTAGGAGCTTGAAAGTTCATCGCCGCACGTAAAAAAAGTACACCACAATTCCCTATCTTTAGCTAGTTTTATCCAGTCTAACTCATTACCACTTATCCCTATCTTGAGCCAGTTCTACCCAGTCCACTTCAGTACACCCTATCCTTATCTTGAGCTAGCTCTATTTAGTCCACCTCAGTACACACTATTCTTATCTTGTGTTAGTTCTATCCAGTCCACCTCATCACACCCTATCCATATCTTGAACTAGTTCTATCCAGTCCACTTCATCACACCCTATCCCTATCTTGAACTAGTTCTATCCAGTCCACTTCATTACAGCCTATCCATATCTTGAACTAGTTCTATCCAGTCCACCTCATTACACCCTAACTCTTGGTTGAGCTAGTTCTATCAAGTCCACCTCATACACCCTATCCTTATTTCGAACTAGCTCTATCCAGTCCACTTCAGCACACCCTATCCTTATCTTGTGTTAGTTCTATACAGTCCACCTCATCACACCCTATTTCTTTCAGGTCCATTCTAATGTGATCCTCCCACTTAGGTCTTCCCATTGATTTGACCCTCAATACCCTGAACACTGTTCTAGATTCTCCCATTCAGCGCTGCATGTCCTCCACACCGTAACCTATGAGATTCGATTACCTATCCTAATAAGGTAATGTAATTAGTGCATAGTACATAACTCATCATTATGTAGTATCCTCCTCTCCCCAATTTCTCCATCAATTTTTGGGCCAAATATCTTCATAAGCACCTTATTTTCGAGCACGTTCAATTACTTTTCATCACATAAGTTGAGAGACAGCGCTTCGCCGCTACACTGAACAATATAAATATTGAAATAAAAATTGAGACATATTCTCGCACTCACCTGCACTTGGGGTTATCGAAATGCCCCTTGCTGTAGACGACGCCGCTAAAGGGGGCGTTGAACTCTAGGTTGACAGCCATCCCTGAGTCGTCGCATTTCACCTCCAGGTTGTGTATGTGCGTGTGTTGCTCGCGACTCTCACCGTCAAGTGCGACAAGGGCGGTGTCATCCACCCTATTACTGCCTAGCTCGCTTCTCCGCTGGGCTGCAGCCAGCTGGACACAAAACACAACAACGTTAGTACTAAAAACAAAAAATAAATAAAAAATTTTGTGTTCAGATTCGAAAATACTTTAGTAAACTGTTTTGTTTCATTTCAGTGTGTCCTACCTGTCTGGGCAGTAGTAAATTTTGGGGTATTTAACGTCCACTTAAACCAGGTAACATAAGTTAGGAAATCGGGGAAAGGTTCTTATATAGAGGCATAACACAGACTTTTTTTAGAACCGCCTCTTACTAACTGCTAAGGTTACACGCCTACGTACTAATTACACTAATAGGTTAGGGATTATTAAGGCCTAAATTAGAGGAAGTGTACCCACATTTGCGTGAAGGGAGATTGGAAAAAACATTTAGGAAAAAACCACCCCCAGTGCACCCGACCGGGATTGAACTCCGATCTCCCCGTCTTCGGCAGTCTAGTACAACACAAGATTAGCGCGTTAGACCAGGCGGCCACCGAAGCGGGTAACATGGACTATCGGCGCAGCTGGAAGTAAAAGATTTGGAGCATTTGAAACTTGGTGCTACGGAAGAATTTTGAAAATTTAATTGATGGAGATGATATTAAATACAGAGGTTGGAAGAATCACCGCTATACAATTAAGTATATAAGAAAGGCGATGCTTGGAGGACGAATGATTATAATTACGGAAATGAACCGTATCTATATTATAATTGAATACATTGAAAAAGGCTACTATTGTATTGACTACTTATTCTATTGACAGAATAAAGCTAAAACCGATTCGCCGGTGTCTGTTATATCAATTATTATAGCTCTTAGCAGCCGATGATAGCCACACGCCCATCACAGACTCTACCTTCAGTCTTACTAATAGTTCGGTGAATAATAGAACGCACTCTATCTATGTTATCGTTACTACAGCTTAATATTTATCTTGGGACTTCAAATTGAAATATTTTCTATAACTTTTCTTGGGATTTGAAGTCAATATTTGAAGTCAAGCTAGACCGTAAACAAATTTATACTATATTCAATATTACATCATAATCCTGGATAATAACCATTGCTCACGTGGTTTGAGACGCCATTCTCGCATTTTATTTCAAATTTCAAAAAAATACTTCTTAGATACTCGATTGATTTTTTTTAGAATTTTATTTCAATTTACTTGAGATGAGCTACTGAACGAAAAACATTTGAGTGGCCTTCATATTTAAATAGATACGAAGATCGGAAAATCGTGTTCATTCATTATTTGGGCTAGACTCAATGTGTCCACCAAATTTCGTTAAAATTGGTCAAGTTAAAAAAGGGCCTCGCTATACTTAGTCAAATATGTTTTTAAACATCTGAATGTTGGTTTATTACGTATGAAATATTGATTTCTAACAAATAAATCTGGCCACACAATGTATGATGTGTACAACTTTGTAAGCGTGATTCAAAGCTTTCCATGAATGGATATCCAACCTAACTAACACACCTTAAATGGAACAGCAACACAAAAGACTAAAAAAAAAAACAAGGAAAAGGCGTAGTCAACAGTATAAACTTATTCCCACAAGGCCATGGGTTCATACCGTGACAGGCAACTGAATGTGGTCATCGTAACCCGACTGAAGTTAAACTAGTTGGTTACGGGACTGAAGAAACCTTTTCTTCATTTTATAATAGATTCACTTTTACCTATTCCAATAATTTGTTCTTCCTGTGACGGATTCCTCCTGTAATTAGAGAACCATTTTCTTTCAAAAGAGGATTCTGCGTGCAAGTCTTACACCCATTAACTCTTTTGCAAACGACGGACCGAACAAACACACCCGACCAACCCTGACCAATTAATTGCTTGCAACATCTGTAGATGTAATCGTTACAACGTCGCCTTTCTGTGAGACCGTTGAATCGTTTTTGGTTCGTTTAGTCCGTTGCGAGATAAAGTTCAGCGATAAAAGGTGTTCAAGCTGACAGTCCAATTGGTTGAAAGTGACAGGGAGGTTGCTGTTTCAAATCCCGGCTGAGTTTACTGGGAATGTGATTGTTTTCACAATGTTCCTCCCCTTAGGGCCTTCCTTAAATTAAAAATAGAAATATTCTAGAAAAAAATCTAGATTTTGATAGCTATTATCAACTATGAGTCAAAGCAATGCCCTAAGGCGATACGCCCCCAAATATATCCTGTGTCTATGCCTGAACTGCCCACAGTATCATAATTACCACATTATAACAACTAAAAGCTTTCAACAAGACAACGTTGTCTGTAAACGTTGTATCCGGTTATTAAACACGCAATTTTCTAATGCATATTTTTTAATGTGCTGGCAATATAATTTAACCAACAAATACTGGTTTGTATTGTAAAATTTCAACGGTTTTTTTATTGAACCCAATCACTATACAAAATACTCTTTAATGAGATATTAAAATGGTGATAACGATAGGCTACTAATAATAAGCCATTAATGAGAGGTTGAGACAAAGCAATATTTAGATAACTATACGTGTGTGTACTTTGTGTGTGTTCTTCAGAGAAATGTAGGAAGTTATTTATTTGATGGTAAGATATTTATTTCTGGTATCCTTTGAATATTATTGAGATGCAAAATGTCTCAAAGGTGCTAATTTATTTCAAGCTAGGTTCTTCTGGCATTTAATCTTTGAAAATGTGTATTAAACTAATAAGAAATCAGGTTCAGCATTCGTTGCAATGACACGAGAGTATGCTGGAAGACATTAATCAAATATATTTGTATAAACCTGTGAGAATGATGATATATTTTCCGCCTCATCACGTAACAGATCAATTAATCCAAGTCGGTACGCTTTCAATTGTACACTATAGGAAGTAAATTAGACGATCACAAGATTATTTAAAGTAAAGTTTTTTTTTTTTCAAATGATCAAGTCTCTTAAAAATCAGGCTATGAATTCTATATAAAAATAGCTAGGTGACAAAATGTCGTTTAGTATGAATATATACATTCTATTTAAAAGTTTTTTTTTACTAATCGTAGTTCTGTAGGGGTGGGAGGAAGCAAAAAAAGAGAAGTGAATTTTTGGTTTCACCAGGTATTTATTTCAACTCAAATATAATTGTATACAACACGTTCATGAAATCTCACATCTATTTGAGAAAACGTATTGCAAAGTTAATTGCTCAGTTGACAGCTTTAGTTATGAGCCAGCGATTATTAAAACACCTATACTAAATGAACTTATTCATTTTCACAATGGCTCAAACTATTATTTATTTTCCAGCCCAAAGTCTTGCTAACCGTTCGGGCTATGCGCTTATGTACTAATTACTTTAGTGGTTTTAGGGATTATGAAGGTTATATTTATAGGAATATGCGTAGAAGGAGAGTGGAAAACCATATTGGAAAAGTCTAATCTAATGCAAGAGCAGTGCGTTAGACCATGTGGGTAACTATTAATGTAATATGTACAGTACATACAGTATTTATTATGAGATGAAATAATAGAGTTTAAAACTCACACTGATTTGCTAGATCTTAATTTTACTTTCTCTCGACTCCTCGGAGAGAGAAGTACTGTGATCATAAAAAAGTCCAACTCAAGATTTGGATAAAATGTCGATATTTCATGACGCTCTGAAACTGAAATATTGTTCTATTTGACTCTCTGTCTGTATCTTGGCCTGAAGCCAAAAAATGTTACCAATCGGGCATAAAATTGGTATTTAAAGTTTGCATAAGGTTCCCCCGAGGAATTTTTGGAATGAGATATCCAGCCCTAAAATTAAGGGTAGATCCAGTTACCGAAGGGCAAAGAGAGCGAAAATCAATTCGATCGAAACATGTTTTAATGACTTTGATTAAATTTTGTATCTAGGTATTGTTTAACATTACAAACAAAATAAAAATCCTCATTTTCCCATGAAAATGACTTTAATGGTATTCAAATGCAGAGATTTCCAATTTTGATCATATCTCCGTAACTATTTGAGATACTAAATAATTTATCATTTTAAAGTTGTAGTACTCTTTAAATTAAAAATATTTTAACCAGCAATATATTTTTATAAAACCAATAGTTTCTGAACTATAAACAAATATATACTTTTATGAAGATCTTTGAAAAGTCGATTTTTACGCTCTTTGAAGGACAGATGTTTTCCTCTTTTCTTAATGTTTTTGTTACAGTGTATATTATTTCAACTGTGCTATTCGGTGGAGTGTTTCTGCAACAACGTATATTGTTTGGTTTCACAAATCGTACGAATTATTAGTAAGTATTTCTATCTTAGGCCCTAAGAGAGAGAAAGTATGTTCGGTGCATCGGACCATTTATTTATTTATTGCCTGCCACTCCTGCTCCCTCGCCGTACATTCTTCCGTCGAGCCTCTAAGCATAAGAAGCCATGGCAGTTAATTTCGTATGCGTCATCAAACACTTCATGTCCTTTGTTGGTACCTTTTATAATGGTAACGCCCAAGACCACTTAAGTGACAGTCAAGTATTGTTCGCTTCCTCTTTTGACTATTAACGTTCCTGAGAAAAACTTTTACAAGAGATCAAGCCATTTTAATGTAGGCGTTTTAATTCACCTCGCCATCGTGTTTATTGAATTAGCATTTATAGAAGTTAGCGTATTTTTTTTAGCGCCGCATCTTACTATCCGTTCGGGTTATACGATTATGTACTAATTACGATAGTGGTTTTAGGGATTATAGAGGTTATATTTACAGGAAGTGTAACCGTATTTGCGTGGGGGGTGAGTGTAAAACCATTTTGTAAAAAACTACACTCAATACACCCGACCAAGATTCTAAACTCGATCTCCCCATCATCGGCAGTCTAGTCTACTGCAAGAGTAGCGCGTTAGACCATGTGGCCACTGAAGCGGGTATGTTGGCATTAATTTTCTTTGGGGGCCGGGGTAGCAAATAATCAATGTTGGGTTCAGAATTTAATTTTGGAGGAGAGGATGGTGTTAGGGAGTACATATCCATGACCACTGGAGGCAAAGACAATTTTTGACCGTTAAATACCTCTAAATGTTATTTCAATTATTTTTATGGTAACAATGGGCAGCGATTTCAGTAGTGTAAGTGAGCTTAGCTTAGATCCAATGTATAAAAGCTATTTTCCAGCATTTTTTTCGCATTTTTAGCTTTTGGGGTACTTTTAATGTTTTACTCGGACAGGAGAATCAGTGGTGGCGGAACCCTATATGTGTAGGGAGGGGGTGCGGTTAGAAAAATAAAGTGTGTTGCCCTCCAACCCAAAGATAAATCCAAGGATTCTTTCCAGAAATATATTGCAAGAAAAACTGATCCAACTAGAAGCTTTTTGGAGGTGTCTTTCCTATGAAAATTTTAAAAATGTAGATGATTCAAGAAGTATTTTGGAGTATTTCTTGTCTGAAATTTTTTCTTAAATTAGTTTCCTTTAGAACCTATTTAAAGTAGTTTTCCCCCTAATTTTTTTTAATTGATGCTCTACAAGCTATTTGGAATGGTCTTTACGTGACCCTTTTTTAAAAAATTATATATCTATAGAAGCCATTTGGTATGGTCTTAGTCAGCTGGTAAATATTTGAAAATCAATCTTAGGTTTGAGGGTACTGCCCTGTTTGGCACCCTTCACCTCCCTTGGGTGCATCATTAGTTCCTTAGTCTTTCCGGAGCGTCACGTTATTGGCAATGAACCAAATCTAATTGAGTATAATTTTGTATACTACTATTTTGTGACCACTATTATTAAACTACGGCTAACATGTTATATAGGATGTGTTTCTTTTTCACAAAAATGTTTTTAAGTGATGTTTCCGCACCCGTAATCAACTATATATCATTTTGGAAACACTTAATGTTATCTACATCCAAACTAAGTAATGTTCTCACATTTTCAAAACTGTAACTGTTTTGGTTCACTTATGTTCGTTACGAAAACCTGCTCCAGATTTTAAAGTAAATAATGGCCCGTATAACTTCGCCACGGGTAAGAGTGTGTGGATAGAAGAACTTTACCACACTTCCACCACCATTAAATTGGGATGCAATTTGGCGTTTATTCCACGTGACCACAGAGTTGGGGAAAACCCGTGCACTTTCATGGTATATTGTGCCTCTGAAAGTAAAATGAAGTAATAATGTTGTTAGAGAAAGCAGTTTACATAGCTGGAAATCAAACCCTCTCTTCTGAGAAAAGAATCAACACACATAACCTGCCATTAGTTTGCAGGTAGACCCACTTCGGTGGCCGCATGGTCTAACACCAAAGACGGGGAGAGGAGATCAAGACTCAAATCTCAGTCGGGTGTACTAAGGGTGGTCTTTTATTACAAAATGGTTCCCCACTCTCCTTACACGCAGATGAGGAAACACTTCCTCTAAATATAACCTTTATAATCCCTTAAACCATCATCGTAATTAGTACAAAAGCGTATAATTGAACGGGTATTAATTTGCGGTGATAAAAAAAAGTTTGCAGGTGGTGGGTTGGTATAAACATGAGTTTAGAAAGTATCGTTAGCTAAATAATTTGTAATATTTCTGGTAATAATGTTGAAAAGGGTATATTTATTTGAACCTGTTACAAAATATTTACCAGGAACGCAACCACTGTCTTACGGGTGAAGAGGACATTGCAACAGACATGACTCAAGATATTCTACGTGCATAATGCATCTTAAACCGTTACCTTTAGTAAGTCTAGTGTGTGCATATTTAAACTCCTTTTAAACACAATGTACACATTTTATGATGTAAATTTACATAAACATCGGGTGATAACATACATAAATAAGCCACACACATACACTACACGCATTACAGTTAAATGCAAGTCAAACCTATAATGAAAAAAGCATTTCATCACAAGTATTGTTCGAAAGTGAAATCAATTACTTAATTTATGTACACCTTTTGAGATGTTACCGCCTGACCTGATTTCATTTTAGAAAATGTCTTCAGCATTTAGTAATCGTATCTGCTGGAGATGGCCTTAAGTTGAAGATTTAATAATAGAAGTTTATTTTTTATATATTTTGGGTCACGAGGACTATGTACATATACACCATTTCAAGTTTGAAATAGAATTTTCCCTAATTTAAAACGTCGATAAACGTTTGTCCACATCAGTGGCCGCATGATTTAATGCTTTGCAGCTTCTGTGTTCCGGTTAGTGGTCAAAGCTCCTGGCTACAGATACAGAAGTCTCGAGTTCGATTCCTGAGACTTCCAGATTTTTCTGTGAATCAGTGGCTCTAGAAATGGGGTAAACTCAGCCACGTGAGGACAACATGAGGAGCTACTTGAAAGTAAAAGCAGAAGCTCTGATCTAAAAAAGTGATATTAACGGCTGGAGGGTTCGTTGTTCTGACTAAACTACACCCTCTATCCACCAAAGTTGGCACTATTTTCCCCAACAAATAGCTGTTGGTTTGGCTCGATTACGGATTGACTTCTTGGAGATATTTTAGAATTGCACAAATGTGCAGAAAGAAGCGGGAAAATATACATATATTTATACTGATTTATATTTACATATTACTACTTTATTTGTGCATTTTAGTGCTGGTATTCTGTCTAATGGGAGTTTATCTAAATCTAATTCTAGGGCAAACACAGCAAACAGACTCCAGATAGTTAGTTTACTCCTTTTTGATAGGTAGCCTTTGTTAAAATTATTATATATTCAATTAAAAGTGAATAATGATGTGTTATACAGGTCATAGAACACATAAGGTCTTCTTTACTTTTTCGTGCAGTAAATGTGAGACACACACAACGAGAGAAACAATAGTAGAAAGCGAGAAACTTATAATTACTCGATTGTTTTCTCGGTAACCTCACCGCAAATACTATTCTTAAATACGATAGTATCTTTCCCCCCACAGAAAAATAAGGCTTGCCACCTGTGTGCTACATTTATACGAGAGGAAAAATTAATAATAACACTGGGTCGTTATGAAATAGCCACGTCATAGTTAACGTCTAGTGGGGTTTTCGGTTTAGTGTGTGTGTGTGTGGATCTTTCTTTTTTTTTCCTTTGGATGTATTTCTGACTGCAACGTGTCGGGTCAGGGGCAATGGAGAAGGTCATCTTTGGGTTAGATCTGTGCGGTATTTTATTTTCACTAACTTACCTTTCAGACTTAACACACACAAGTAGATACAGTACATGTAGATACAGTACATCCGTCAGGACTATGGAGGACAATCTATTATATAATATTGTCAACTTGGACTTTCAGGAAGATGGGAAAGAAATACTTGGAGAGCTTTGAAATGTGGTGCTGGAGAAGACTTGAGAAGATCAGGTGGACAGACAGGGTGACAAATGAAGAAGTCCTAAGAAGAGTGAGTGAGAAGAGAACCAACATGTATGTAATACTTCGGTGCAAAGCAAACGGATCAGACACATCCTTAGGAGGAACTGTCTTCTGAAACACATCATATAAGTAAAGTTTGAGGGAAAGAGGAGATAGGAATAAGGAGGATTCAAATATTGGATGACTTGAAGGAAAGAATAAAATTCTGGGAACTCAAGGAGGAGGCAAAGGAGAGGGCGCATTGTCGGTCTAAGTTCACTGACAAAAGGAATGGCCTGGTTGTAAGACAAACCAACTAATAAGAAGAAGATAAACCCAAAGGTCGGTGATTTCTATCAATCCCTTCGGCTGTTTAGTGCTGCCTGCACCACCTGGTGCAGATTCCATGTACTAGGAGAGTTCAGAAAGCGTGGTGGCTCCCCGTTAACTTCAAGAGCGAAAGGGCCAATCCATTTCGCCAGGAAAGGTATTTTCAAATATATTCCAGGTTTATTTTGCATGCCGCAATCAACATGGGACCAACGGCGTTTCTTCTTAGTAGGAAGTTGTGCTATGGATTTTTATCGCTCAAGAAAGATCAGTCGACTTTCGCTAGGTTTGAACCCATGACCATCAAGTCCTGAGGCATTCACTTTACCTCAAGACTATGATATATACATATAATATAAAATAATCCTGAAATAGCCAAACATCCGTGGGCCGCATGCAGGATATAACATAATTTGTGCGGCTAGCGGGCCATATAATAAACCAACATTTAAAGCAACTCAACTCTTCTTTTTATAAACGTCGTACAGATAGAATATTCGGGAATTTGGCATAATTTTTAATAAATGACCATGTAAGATTGCTGTAACAAATGTTTGTTTTTTTCCCCCCAAGGTTTATCAATTCTCAAAAGCTGTTGTGTTTGAGCACAAAATATGTGCAATGTTTGGAAGCACAAATAGTACGTGTTTTCTTACATTAAAAATACAAAAAAAAAAAAAAATTATCTGCCTATGGATACACATTTGTCAACAGTTAATAAAGTTAATTCAGAACAATATTTAAAGATTGACATTAACATCATTGCTGCCAAGAGATTATTGGTAAATATTTATTGGTACAGTGCACCGCACATACATTCTCTCTCTCTCTTTAATCTTAGAAATATAGACATTTACTCAAAACTCTTAAGATTTATTGAATTAAATCATAAATATTGTAGCAGAGACACTCCACTAAAGGGCTCGTGTTCCTTATATTCTCACCTTAACGGTAGGGAAAAGGAATGTAGACTTGACATGAAATAGGCCTTAATTTGGTTTGGGGAAAGATTGGAAACTACTTAGCTTTTTTAGCATCGCGTTTTACTACCCGCTTGGTTTATACGCCTATGAACTAATTACACTAATGTGTTAGGAATTATGAAGGTTTAATTTAGATTACGTGTACCCGCGTTTGCATGGAGGGAGCATGGAATTATTTTTTTTAAGGAAAACTACCCACAGTGCATCCAACCGGCATCGAACCCGATCTCTCCGTCATCGGCAGGTTATAGTCCAACACGAGAGTAGCTATTTAGACCAAGCGGCCACACAAGGGTATTACCTTAGTTTTTATCGTTAACTCAGCCAACCCGGTCAGGACTCGAACCCTGACCTTACCATCCCTGGCAAACAAGATACTGATGCCCTAGTTGGCGCGCCCAACAATACGATTAGTAAATAGCCAAACCATACGATTTAATCGTGGGGAGAGCTTACCCGTATCCTAGAAGATGTTTCATCCATATCATAAAAGTGTTTTAGTTATGTAAGCTCTATGCAACACGTAGTAGTAAATTTTTAATTGCAGGTTCAAGTGAACTCGAGCCGTTAAAGTACCGCTTAGGAGGTCCACAGCTTGCGTAACGCTCTCTTGACTAAAGAAGATGAGGGGTACCCTCCCTCCCCCTTCTCCTCCTTGTACACCGCAACGATGTCCCCATCCAGAGCGAACGGCGAAGAAAATAGAACGACTGCCACTTAGCGTTCAATAGTCAATGAAAACACTTTCCTTTCGTATTCTGAGTCCGTAAGAGAGTGTGAATACATCGAAAGTATAAAAGGAATAGAAAACTTAGAGTATACAGAACCATATATTTACTGGTTGTTCTCTCTGGTTGTGAAACATGGTCTCATGCCTTACATCACGAAAAGGTCAGTTTGAAAACAAGGGGCTTAGGAAGATATTTGGTCCAAAAAGGGATTAGGCTGTTGAGGAGTGGAGGAGGTTGCATAGTGATGAGTTACATACCCTGTACCCATCACAAGAAGTTGTTAGGATAGTCCAATCTCACAGATTATGGTGAACAAGACATGCAGCGTGAATGGTAGAATCTAAAACCATGTTCATGATTTTGACTGGTAAATCAAATGGGAAAAGAACATCGGGAAGACCTAGACGCAGATGGGAGGATGACATTAGAATGGACGTGAAAAATATAGGGTGTAATGAGGTGGATTGGATAGAAATAGCTCAAGATAGTGATAGGGTGTAGTGAGGTGGACTGGATAAAGCTAGCTCAAGATAGTGATAGAGTGTAATGAGTTGAACTTGCAGTTTATTCCTTTGGTACAGAGTCTAATATTTCGATAAAGAAGATGAGATGTTAACAACTTGAAGGTGATCAAGTTCACCGGCTACACTTCCCGAGGCAAGGTCGTTTGTTTCCGAGGGGCAGTCCACTACTACTGGATCACAATGGGGGGAACAACCATTTCTCATCAGAATGGTTCCTTCTTTTTTTTT